>JAPESX010000072.1:0-31577 GCA_029590615.1 Nemania bipapillata | reverse complement strand
GGGGATTCGAGGATGAGGTTCGACTGGTCGTTGTTGAACCGCGAGACAAGGAGTCGCGGCTCCTGCTTTGGGATCTCGGAGGGTGCTGTGATGGCAATGCCGGGCTTTTCGTGGCGATGTGGAGAAGTACGTCTAGAGTGCTTCATGCTGGATGTTTCGTCTACAGATGGATGGCGATGGCTCGGCGTTTTCCGGTCAAAAGTAGGCCGTGAGGGTGATGGCAGGAGTGCTGGTGAGGTGTTGGACCTTAGACGTGGTGAGAGCTTCTGGGGCGCAAGATTATGGCCTTGTTTGCTTGTTGGGAACAAGGCGAGTCCCGATGATCTCGCAACTGGCTGGGGTGATGTAGCTCTTCGAGTCGCTCCATATGACCTTGCTCCCTACTTTTTGTTAGTTAAATGAAGTTCATATGGACATCAATAAATACTAACCTCTGGTTCGGCGACGTCTTCGATGCTTTTCAGTTTCTGCACATTTGCCTGGCGCCTTGACAATAATGATGGGTTGGAGTTCAAGACACTGTTGAACATGACGCTATATCTTTCTAGACGTACATCTGGTATTTCAACATTTAATAACGATCCAGCCATAGGACTAGCTTTAGGACCTGTGTCTAGGGCAATTGGAATGCTCCCAAAGTTTCCATTCCCTAGTTTCTCACTTCCCTTCGATCTCTGGTCGTATACGTCGACTTGAGCACTAATTGGCATCGTCTGCGACCTGGTGATAATGGGTTTATGTTTTGGTGTTTTGCGTGAAGCGGTTGTGTGGCTCCTTGACGGACTTTTTAAGCCTGATGATGGTGCTTCTCTAGCTGCCACGACTTCTTCTTCCGGTCTCTTAGTACCATACAAACCGTTCGGATCCGAGATGGCTACGGCCTGAGTCGAATGATCGGAAGGCTTTCTCGTAAATATGCTAAATAACTTCCACTTCCCTGCTGGTTTCTTTGATATGGGCATGTCGAAAGTGTCCACACTGCTGCTTCTAGATGCCGGGGGAGACACCATCGCATGTGAGTCTTTCCTGAGCTGCACCGGGTTCTGCGAGTTCCAGCTATCTGAAAAAGTTGGCGGATGAGTAGGGCTTCCTAACGCCATACCGATTTCTCCGTGGCGAACTTCCCTCACAGGACCAGGCATCGCTTCCCAGGTGCTGCTTGTAGAGGCAAATCTTTCCACCGATGTTGTTCTCGGACTGGTCTCAGGAGTTGGTGGTTTGCCCCGAAAGGATGTATAGGCTCTACTAGGCTGGGTCCCTCCATAAGCTCTCGAACCGAGATAAAAGTCGTCTCTCGACACTCTCTTGTCGAATTTCATATCGTCCTTTGGCATTTTTCTTGAAGCTGGACCACCAGAAGTGCTTGGCCGATCTGCCATCTTGGCTTTGGATGACGGAGTGGCGGGAAGAGGACGACTGGCATACTGGAGTGCTTTTTTTGAGGCGCCGGCTGGGGTCACAGAGCGATTATAAGACGGTGTGTGTTGTAGGGTCGTGTCTGATACAGTTTCTGGCCCACCATGAAGAAGGGGTTCGTCAGGGTCAGGGACGTGCGTTACTGGCACTGGCGCTGGTGTTGGCGCCTTCACCTGCGCATGTCGATTGACACCCTTGTCCTCCCTCTCCCTCTCCCTCAGGGACCAGGAGCGACTAACCAGTTTGTACATCCTCCGCTATGGCCCTGCACTTAGACGTTTCTTGGGTTACACCGTTGCAGCGATTCTTTGTAGGGGGGTTACAAGAATCGTATCGAATGGTAAGACGGTGTGGTGATATAGTAAGCAAAATTAAACACAAGGCTAATAGCTCTTCGCTTTAAAACCATGGGGCAGATAGTCTTCTTGACGAGGCGCTCGAAGGGATGGCATTATTCATATTCATTTTGACCGTCTCTCCCTCGGCCCACGGACGGATGAGAGAGATGTATAACCTATACTGTACCGTATGTACTACATAGTAGGTAGTGCACCCAGAGGGAATTATTACCATTATTGCCTATCTTACATGTGAGCAATGGTGGCGGCCGGTATTTGGCTCGTTGTTTGAGATTGATAGGCTGCGTAATGAAAGAGGGATTATGAACCGCCAGGGTCTATGTAATACGCTGGAACACATATTCTGTACTTGGACTTACATGTAAGTAGGGTAGGTATTCGGTCGGTATGTGAGTGCTCAATCATGTTGTGCTGAGGAACAAGGCGACCCCTGTTCCATGTCCCTGGGCGAGCTTGTTTTGTGTCGACACTAAAGTACAGAATACGCTAAGAAGGAACAAGGTCAGTTCTCCGTTGGCCGAGTTGACGAACAGGGAGTTGGTATGGATTGTGTCGGGAATCGTAGATCATCGGACCAAAAACATATTACAGGAGGCCATCTTACTTGGCGGATAATCACACCTGCTGCACAGAATACCTACATACTACGTATACTTGGCGCATCTTGTAGGAACTGCATTCCGAACAGGAGTAACTATTCGCCATTCTAGAAGTCGTTGAAAGGTACAGGATATAGTCCGAATCATGGTTGCATGAACGTGAGGCCAGCCAGCTGAATAGGCTTAATTGGAGCTGATACACGACCTGCTGAGACACGCAAATACACGTAGAGGAGCCCTTCAGAAGACTGGCGCGCGCGCTCGTCGCATTGATGCTACTTAGCGCCAGCGGCCTGGCACTTGAGCCTCTAACAACGGGGACTATCTTTAGCTGATTGGTGAATGTCGTGAAATAGAAAATAGAAGTTTTATTGCACGTTGGCTCTTGGCGAATGAAATTGTTCTGTGTTGAGCCCAAAGTCCTATGCTCTCTCCATGACGTACGCGTCTTCTGTATTATAGAGCATGGTTCGGTGGTTCGGCGCGGGCAAGTCAAATATTCTAGCTCTTGTTGGCTCATAACGAACGATGGTGGTGACAAGAGAGAAGCTAAGGGACACTGATGGTTTCACCGTCCCCCGTTCTCGAGGTTTCAGAACCCCTTGAACAGTCTAGCCGGCCAAGGAGAAATCGCCGAGGCTTCCCTGTTCTTCTAAGTGGTAGGTAGGTAAGTCCCTTTTTTAACTTAGACGGCACTTGTATTATATAGGTGTCCTATACTATATTTCCTACCACCGTACCTACCTACATAGCTCATTACCTACCCCATAAGTTCTCTCCTATCCGACCCGCTCCGCTTGATCGGCATTCAATAACGGAGAGAGCATACTTGTATTCTCCCGTCACCTTCAACATTGAGCTAGGTACACTTACATACATACATATGCCTACACACACTAGTCTGCGTAGAAACACGCTGCTTTCTACCACACCAGCCCGTTCAGATTGGCAGGCCATAGATATGTAATGCATTTTTGTCAATCATCACTTTTTCGACTAGGTACCTACCCCTGCAGTCGTTTGTCTATAAACAGCTTATAGCAGTCTATGGTTCGTTCCAACGATCAAGGGGGTTCGAACACGGCACGATGGAAACTGATGATGAGGTGATCTAACTCGGATCTCTGTCGATTCGAACGGTTAAATGATTGACATCGTTGCTTAGTCTGTCTCGTGCGGTGCCTAGAATGCTACAATATCTATGCTCTTCTAGAGAGACACTTATCTATCTAGCCCATGTTACTTAGACGGGGGTTATTGTCATTACCTACCATCGATCTAGTCGCCTACCCGAACAATCTCGAAATCTTCTGTAGTACCTACCAAATATTCATTGGATATAACCGACCGGGCCTCATACCGTCCATGTGCATCCGTCGTCGTCAGCTTTCAGAGATAACATGCACAACATTCTGATCCCAGAAACAGTAAATATCTCGTCCGTAATTAATTTCACCATGCGAAATTATTGAGGGTGTACGGTTCTTTCGCTGTTCGAGGTGCAAATTGCTTCAAGACACTCACGGATCTCCGGGACATTCAATATCAATATAGTGTTACCTGCACGCAACTTGCATGGCGATCTACACCTAGACTGTGGTATAACACGGCCTTGCATATCACCTATCTTGCTAAAGGCCTACCACGCCTATCAGGGCATCCATCACCTACCTAATTTCAGGTACCAGATCGAGTTAGGTAACGGTGCACATATGCTAGGAAGATTGGATCAATGCTGTGCTGTGTGTTGATTATCTCTACGTAGATACCATTGCTTTGGAGAAAAGAGCCGCGTGCGTGAGATCTTACCCTAGGTACAGAATGGGTATGGGGTGCGCATCACGAACGAGACAACTTTGAAACTACATGCAGACTTATTTAGATACCTACAGCTTCAAGTTGATGATTATGTGGTCGCAGATTTTATTTTATGCATGTAGACGGGGATTTGCTTATCTCTAGACATCATCCCACTTTCCTGTTCAACAGGTGGATGGATGGATGGAAGCAATAGAAGCGTTGCAGTGTGTTTACCTATTTTTTTCGCGTTGCGGGGTTGATACCNAAGATATGGAATAGGTTGCCATTAGGTCATTGCTTCAGGCCACTGCCCACCCTGAAAATAGCCCCTCACCAGCAATCAAATGCCCCCCCTTTGTGTAAACTTGTCACTGACACCATCACCGAGCCTCCGCTTAACTCGTACTTCCCTACCTACTTACTTACCTACCGACCGACCAACCATCTACCTATCTGTATCTCTTCTCGACAACCTCCATCGCCCTCTTGCTCTACCGTAGCAAGAATCCCCCATCTGATCTTCACAGGCCGAATAGAAGAGGAACCATGTCTTGGCAACGTAAAAGCTCCCGTTCCCCTCCCCACCCCTTAAACAACCTAAGAAACCCCCTACTACCTTGTTGAGCTCTTCTGGAGGGGTAATGCGGCTGCTGACAGGCAAACTATGCTACAGAATACATCGACTCCAGGTACGGATCCGATTCCACAACCACGTAGTGTCGGCATGTCTCCGAAGACTAGTGACTAACCGGGAAAATAGCCTCGTCGGCAGTGGCCACATTGACCAGGCCGCTATCGTCAGTGCTGCTGGTGACAGTGTTTGGGCTGCCTCACCCGGTTTCGCAGTATGCACCCACAACTTTTACTAGTCCCCCTTCAACAAGATGGTTCCCAAAAAGAATAGGATAAATATTTGCTGGTCCTATGTTATAAACCCATAAGTTTTCCGGATAGGAGTAACTAACAAACGCGGGACGCAACAGACCCAGCCCGCTGAGCTCAAGAACATCGTCACTATCCTAGCCGCCGCGGAGAACGAGAAGGGCGACCAGTCGGCTGTTGCTACGGCCCAAGCAGAAGGTATCCACGTCGCAGGCGAGCGCTATGTCGTAGCCCGAATTGACGGCCGATCCATCTATGCCCGAAAGGTCGGTGACACCTCCCCCCTATTCAGCGAAAATAACCCGGTCCCACCATCTGGTCCTATATAGCTTGTGGGCGAAGAGACCAGACAATATAGCATAGAGGACTCATTAAGCTAACTTGAGCTTTACGAACCTGCTTTATAGGGCCGGACAGGAATCTGCATCGCCAAGACAAAGCAGGCCTTCATACTCGCTCACCACGCCGAGACCCAAGTAGCCGGCAACGCGAGCTCGACCACTGAGGCTCTCGCCGACTACCTCATCAAGGTTGGATACTAAGAAGAAGGAGCGTCGCGGGTTGCGCCTCGGCAAAGGGTACCATAAAGTACAGCAAGATGGATGGCATATAGGCCGATGATATCCAGGACAACAAGGCTGTGTAGGTAGGACGCACGCCTGCTGTTAGGAAGCATGTGATCGGGGAAAAGAGCGGTTGTTGGGATCCTGATAAAAGACGCCCTTCTTCTTTTTTGTGATGATGAAATGACCACCTCAAGCTTGCTCTTTGACTGGTTCGAGAAACCACACATATACACACACACTCCCCCGAACCCGCCCTGGAATTCTGCATAGGCAAATAAACAAGACGGCCCGTTTCTTCTATGAGAAAAATAAGCCATGCTCTACTGCTTTTCCCGCCATGGGTATATCCGTTGCCAGCCCTCGTGCCTTTCGTACCTTGTCTTCTATAGACTGCGCTTAACCACCGACACTCATCAGCGACAAGATTATCGTACATTGCCTGCGAAATTTCTTCCCCCAACGCCATTTTTAGCCTTGGCTGTATCATTACAACGTAATACATCTCAATATTGTACTCATCGTCTGAATAGATGATTATGAAGTAGAAGTGTCATGCCGTGTTAAGAGGTTCCTCTTATACTCATAACAAAGACCCTTTTTTTTGCCTGTGATATTTCTTGAGGCTGCTCGCCCTTAGACAGGCAACTCGGCATTTCTCCGCCCGAACCCAATGCGATCAACGAGCAGGCCGATATAGGTGCCGACGACTGGGATATTGCGCGCGAAGCCCGCTACAGTGCCGAGGAAGTCGCCGAATAGGATCACGATACCGTACAGCTCGACGAAGAACCCGATCAGAGGCCAGCGCATCAGAATCAGGAGGAGCCCCGCGAAGAAGGCGGCCGTGCCCTTCGCCTTCTGCTTCCGGGCGAAGAAGAGCAGCGTCTTCTGCGGACCGATTATGATCGTTAAGCCGATAAGGAAAAGAATCTGTTTTGCGAGGACAGGAGAGGGTTAGAAGCTAGACTAAATTATAGAGGTCGTATAGAGCACGGTCGGCGGAAACGACTTATTGCACATGGCGATAAGGCGACAGCATGCTGCAGCTAGGGGAAGAAACATACATTGCCCATCGCCAACCTAGAGGACAGCCATTCTTAGTCCGTGTCTTGCACCACTGCGCTGGAGAAGGGGGGAGAGAAACTCACATGGCGCGATCAAAGAATAGTAGTACGCCGCCGATCAGGAAGAAACCTCCTACGAAGCCAGACTGTTCAGCCCCTCATCCTTCTGCGCAGTGCGCGAACACGCCGGACGAGGCGTGCGTACCTACCGCCTGAGCAGAAGACCACTCCGATCTCTATAAGGACCCAATGTCAGCTATCCATCCATCCATCCATCCATACTGCGAATTCCCAGCTTTCGGGAGCATCTGAGGATATAGCTCGTTCTCCCCCTCTGGGGAGATAATTGGGCGGGCTGCGTCTCTTACTTTGATTATCTGACAACCACATCGTCGGCATCTTGTCTGCGAACCCCTGGGAAGTCTCTTTCGATTCCTGGTATTCCCTGGTATTTCCGTCTCGAGATGCACTCCAACTCAGCGTGTAGAGATCGCAGGGCGAGGTAACGGGGTTCCGAGAATACGAGGCGGGGATCTTATGAGGAAGTCGTGTTATACTGTGGTTGTGTGATGTTGGCTGCGTTTGTACTAGAGCTCGTGGTCGTGGGTTGTTGGTGCAATTTTGAAATGTATATATTGGAACGTAGGAGGTACCTGCACAGTAGTGCTACACCTTAGGTAAAAGCTACGTATCTACGGACATTGAGATGGACATGGGTTCGCGGGCAGCACCCTTCCTTATCAGGGCTAACACTAAGAAGAGCCGCCATGCTTCTTAGCCAATGACAGATTGGTAACTAGCCCACATCGTTAGCGTAACAGCACCTTGAAGCATTTTCTTGGACGGTGTCTGCTTTCCTTGAATTTTCTCCTCCTGCCTCACCCTGCCTATTACAAGAGTTACCTACCAACACTCCGACCCTTTGAAACCATATCGCTGCATCGTCTCAGCTATTTGCCTTGGTTATCATAGTATTCTTTATATGCCACGTCGGTATCTACGTGGAACAATTTCAACCCACCAGCGAAAGTTGGAGAATGATTACCACGCAAGACATATAAACTCAGGTAACTTGAGATGCATACTGTTTTTGATGTACACCAATTGTTCTGATTAAAGAGAGCTGTACAAATAGCTTTATGGGTTATAATTATTGCCTACAAATGGCTATTTGTTCATCACTGAGTTTGCTCTCATCATACCACTTGCCGCGGCGTCCTAAGCTCTCAGAAGCTCTGGTCACTGAGAGTGACCCCTATTCGCTCTCGGTACCCGTCAGTTACAGGCAGAGAATAAACTCCNTTTTTTTTTCTGATCACGATTAAGCCGGAGCGTATGCCTGTCATTCGATCGCTGAAAGGCGGTTGGTGCGTAGGATAGGCTTGACTTTGTTGGTCGAACATTCTGCCCCCCGCGAACACTGTGACATGTATAGACTTTAGCTCGACCTTGCCTACCCATCAGCACTTGAACGTTGTAGCATATTGTAGGGACATCTAATAGTGATGCTGTTGCAGTATTATCATCATGTATCATTAGAAACGCAGGAAAAACTGCCGGAGAAGCCAGATGTGCAAGACCCAGCTTTCACTTCAAGATCGTGTGCGCTCCGCGGGCTTCCAGATACGACTCAGGCGCGTCCTGAGGCAGAGTCCGGATAAAGCCAAACACTTCTTTATCATGGTACCGTAGTCTACTCTTGGGGTCTAGATAGGGAGCCGGGAGGCCAGTGACATCGCAGTATCGCTTCGTGTGTGCGAGAGAAGGCGCCGATTCGATATTAGTGTAAGTGACGGCTGGGACTGAGGCAGTCGCGCTACCACCGCCCGGCCGTAGACTCTTTTCTAGAACGAGCTTGGACAAACTGCGCGAGGCCTGAGCAAGATTGGGTTGTAGGTTGGAGCCATTGGCGGACTGGGCGGGTGTAGTCGTGCCACTTGTCGAGAGGCCGTTGTCGTCAATTTGCATGGGCGTAGCCGTGCCGCTGTTATCCTGCGGCGTGACGGCCATGGATGCTTCTTTACGAGCAGCGTCGCCGACGATGGTTTTGATGTTCTTGTTGCGTCGTTGATTCGGTCGCCAGTGCGGGTTTCTGAAGTTCTTGTGGATGGAGTGAATGTCGAGCTGGTCTATCAGCTCCTGGTGGGCAATCTGAGCTTCTGTTGGTGCAGACATTTTGAGAGTTGAATAGCTGCTGTAGTGGGTTGTGGGAACTAGTAGATAGGATGGAATGCACGACTTGAAACGAGTTGAAGATAGTTGGGTTCCTCATCTACCAACCTACCGAGGTAGGTAGATTGGTTATCAATGTATTCTGTACCTTCGGTTTCCTTGCCTTCTTGGTTGCACGGCTTGTTTGTTAGTTCTGCCAATCTTCACCGCTTGTACACTGTCTGGGGCTACCTGCCTACTCACCTGAAAAGCAGGGCGTGGTACAGTGCTTAGTACACCTAGAATACATACCTTAGGTAGACTAGTCACCTATATGCACGATACAGCTTGAGACGACATACAGGTATTTAACTTCGTTCATCTCATACCCAAACAGCAAAACCGCAGTAGGAGAATACCTAGTATTGGCCTCAAAATGGTTTGTTTATTATCTTCATATGTAGTTAACAATACGATATGTCTAACGACCATCTGCAGGAGAGCCCGCACGAGCACCAACAAAACCTCCTCTTGTCGCGTATCATCACCAATGTTGTAGGTGGATATATACAAGCCCCACCACCTACGAGGACCCATCCCCAAGGCTCACACTTTCCACAGGAGAAACTCAACGAGGCCATCGTCGTGATGAACAAGAGCCTCCAAGTAAGAGTGTCGTGATTTATTTGACTGTGTAGGCAACGCTTCCGAGACTGACCCGTCGCAACAATAGGAAATCAATGTTCAGAATATGAATATTGAGCTAGTGGCGCAGATGTTCAAGAATTACCAGTCCAACGTCCTATTTCATCTTGAAGGTATCTATTTATTTGAACCTACTCTGCCTTGGCCTGGACCATTTATCTGACTCTTTTATTTTTTTTACTACTATAGCTACGGANCAACCTGAAAGAGCCTTCATGAATACATCTTATCCATTAACTACGGGAGAGAAATCCACGGTTCTTCAGCCCTCAAGATGGTGGTTGGTATCTTATGGAGGATATAGTCTAGTGAAGGCCTCTACACAGAAATCACAGCTGCTTATTCTCCGGTTGAGTTGCCAGACAGATTGATGGATACAATGGTGCACTGCTATTCCACGAAATAATGAATGTTCTCATGGATGACTAATAAGGCTAGCTTTGGCCTGCCCAGTGACCTAATTGTACGTATGAGCTAAACCTACATGTAAAAGTAACTATCGCCAGTTTACAAGCAGTTACATGCGTACATGCGTACAGAATATTATATAGGTAATAGGTACTTACGCCTACAATTGCCATCCCTGCCCGTCCACTATACCTATATGGTCGCGACTCCACTTTTGATAGATAATCCACAATTGGATCGCGCTACGGAATGAAGCTGCTGTTGGCTCCGGCGTACCTACTTTTGCTAGGCGGCTCGTCAGCCTTATGTTCGCTAGATGCGACAGGGTGACGGAAGAAGCAAGAACTGGGAGGTGCGACACCACCAATCCAATACAATTGGGGAGCATCAAAGCTTCGGCCACCTGGTCCATGAATGGAGACAAGGCTTGATCCCCCGATCCATTCTCACCCCATTTTCCCATCTAGACGCACATGCACGCACCTTCCATTCATCCATAGGGACACAAACAATACAAAATAGATAGGCATTCTACTAGAGTTCATGATAGGTGCGGTGCCTACATGTACTAAAGAGACGCCTCGTCATNGATTAGTCCCCAACCTTTCCTCTCCCCCTCCAATCTCAGCTAGGTATTAACCCTCACCACCTCCGACTTGCGACCTTCAACCTTCGACCTTTGATCTTCATCACCATGGCGCCGTCCGCGATTGATACACCCATGCCACCTTTGCCTGTGCGCGAGGAAAAAGCATATCCTCCCGCACGTATTTTTAACGTTAAAGAGACCAAGTTCGAGAAGCATGTGGCCCCTCAGCCCGATGGAAGAGAGAAAGCCCAGGCGATGCCCGAGGGCTCGGCTGCGATAGTCATTGATAATGGTTCGATTGCCCTCTCCTAGCTCTCTAGACAATAAAGAACAAACCTATCTAACCTAACCTTGTGCGCCAGGCTCATCCGCCGTCCGAGCCGGTTGGTCTTTCGAATCGACGCCCAGACTTACCATACCACCAATTATGGCCAAGTATAGAGATCGCAAATTGGGGAAAACCTACTCGTTCGCAGGCTACGACTGCTACGCCGACACCAACGCCAAGGGACACATCCGAAACGCCTTTGAGCTGGGAACCGGCATAGTCAGCAATTGGGATGTCGAAGAGCATGTCCTGGACTGGACTTTTCTCAAGCTCGGCATGAACGATGTGGAGGGCTCAATTGACTTCCCCATTGTCATGACTGAAGCTGTCGCAAATCTACCATATTCACGGAAGTGTACGTGTCTATCCATCACCTGTCTCGTTGGCCCCAATAACCCTAACCTATTAGCGTAGCCATGAATGAGATCATATTTGAGTGCTACGGCGCCCCATCCCTTGCCACTGGGATAGATTCTCTATTTTCCTACCGATATAACAAAGGCCAGACCGGATTCGTCCTGTCATCTTCTTATAGCTCGACACATGTCATACCCGTCTACAACTCGAAGGCCATGCTAGCCCAGGCTATTCGACTTAACTGGGGTGGCTGGCACAGCGCCGAATACCTCCTCAAGCTCATTCGACTTAAATACCCATCCTTCACCGGCAAGCTCAACGTCTCACAAGCAGAGCATATGGTTCGGGATCACTGCTATGTATCGAAGTCCTATGACGACGAGCTACGATCGTACCTAGACTGGACAGGATTGGAGGACCGAGACATTGTCATTCAGTATCCCTTTACGGAGGAGATCGTTGTCCAGAAGAGTGAGGAGGAACTGGCTCGGATAGCAGAGCGTAAGAAGGAGAGTGGGCGGCGACTACAGGAACAAGCCGCTAAGATGCGTCTGGACAAGCTTATGCGGAAAGAGCAGGAACTAGAATACTACAAAAAGCTTGCGGAAAAACTTGTAGATGCAAACAAGAAGGACACAAAACGCTTACTTGATGCAGAAGACATGAAAGATGAGGCGCACCTCGAGCGCACCATCAAAGACCTTGAAAAATCTATCAAACGCGCCCGAACCAAGGATGTTGGGGGCGATCCTGAAGAAGAGCAGGAGGTTCCGGACTTCAGTCTTCTTGAAGTNCCTGATGATCAACTCGACGAAGCAGGTCTCAAAGCTAAAAGGCACCAACGCCTTTTGAAGTCAAATCATGAAGCACGGGCTCGTGCAAAGGCCGAGAAAGAGGCAGAGAAGGCACGGGTAATTGAGGAAGAGCGATTAGATCGAGAGCGTCGGGAGAATGACTTGGAAGGCTGGTTAGAAGAGAAGCGCGTAGCCCGCGAGAACACTCTCCTTAAAATCAAAGAGCGAGAACGACTTAAAGCTGACCTTGGGAATCGCAAGTCACTTGCTTCCCAAATGCGCATGAAATCAATCGCAAACCTCGCTTCGGATAATCCGCGGGGTAAACGCCGGCGCGGTGGCGATGACGATAATTTCGGCGCAAACGATGACGACTGGGGCGTATACCGACAAATTGCAGTTGGCGAGGGTAGCGATGACGAAGAGGGAGAGGAAGATTTGGGGGGCACTCTCGCTGCTCTCGAGGAAGACTTACTGCGATATGACTCGAATTTCACGCATGAGCATACTTGGGCGGCACAAAACGACTGGAATAAAAGCTTACTACATGCCTTCACGCGTGGACCGCGGCCGTTCGACGTCGGCTCCCAGGCCGAAATCCATCAGATACACCTCAATGTGGAGCGCATAAGGGTGCCAGAAGTCGTCTTCCAACCATCCATAGCAGGCATCGACCAGGCCGGTCTGATCGAGATCACTGGAGACATTCTTACGCAGCGACTAGTCGGGCTGCCTGGAATTAATCGCGACGACTTCCTTCGTGAAATTTTTCTCACAGGCGGCAATACACTCTACGATAACTTCGACTACCGGCTGAGGCAGGGCCTAGTGCCGCTTCTACCCACGGATTCACCATTGCAAATCCGGAGAGCTAGTAACGCATTGCTTGACGCATGGCGGGGCGCTGCGCAGTGGGTTGGGACTCCAGCATGGAAGACGGCCACGGTTACAAAGGCCGAATACCAGGAGAAAGGACAGGACTATCTCAAGGTAAGTACCTATTGAATACCCGTTCTTGTCTAGCTCCCGCACGATGATGCGTCAGCAAATTCCTTTCCCCTAGCGACTAGACTCAGTCCCCTTGGCACAATGTGCTTAGTAAAACCCCTATACTCTACAAGCCTGTCCTCCCACCCAGCACAGGCCAATCCAAACCACAGAGATGGATCAATTGAGCTCAATAAGCCTTAATAGGCTACTCAATGACCACCCCCTCCCCACCCTCGATCCGCTCTCCCCACGTTGTTGTCCACTCGTCTCCTTGCACAAGATGTTTCGCTCGTCGCTTCATATTTCCCGATTCTCTCTTATTCTGCGCGAGACCTTTCTGACCGCATCTTCACATATAGGAACATGACATGGGTAATTCATACCCGTGACGAGTGCTCTTTTACCAAAACCGCAAGCGGAATGCGACCCCCATGTGATGTAGTAGGGGGGGGCAATATTGCCTTTAGGTTTTGGGAGGGGAGGGAAGTGGATAGGGCGCAGGGCACTACAAATCGGGCGTTCTTATTTGGGCTTTTTTTCCCTTCTTCCAACCACTTGTAGATAAAATAAAAATCCACTGGCTCATAATTACTAGAGCGGGAAAAAAAGCTAGAGGCACCAAGGAAGGAAACGAAGGAAGAAAACTAGCGCGTTTGAATTTGGCGTCAGCTTGAGATCTACGTACGAGTACAATTGCTGCACGAATACTCATTATCCATTTTAGTCAATGGCTGCTAATTTTTTGGGTTCTTGTTTTCTCGTAACTGGGNAAAAACCCCAACTATACACGGTACGCCGGTTTCGAAACATAACAGGCTTTGCTATATGTTCTAGGTTGACGCTGACATAAGATGTACTGCTGTTGCTGCTGATGATGATGATGATAATATTAGGTCATCCATCTCGCCCTAATTTTCCTGGCTCCACATGCCGTGATAGGCTAACGTGGTTTGCAGCTCCCTCACTATGTAATGTAGCTAAGTTATATCTACAAATGTGAGAAATCAGGTGTAGGTAGATAAGTGACTGAGGGGTTGACACACAGGCATTCGAATATAATAGTTTGCCTCGTAGAGCCTTCGAGTGTGTAAATACAGCCATGTTTTAATGTACTAATACCCAAATGGCAGGAGCTTAATGTCCTGACCGAACGCCCAACCCGAAGAATGATACCAGCATCCGCCGAACCCGATGCGAATCCGTAACGCCATTGCTGGGGACCCACATAGGACCGAAACCTCGATGTTTCCATCCATTATCTCCCGTCTATCTCCTAGCTCTAGCTCTCTTCCCTAGCAATTCGCAGCTTCTTGCGCGCGCTCATGATTCCCTAGCTTCATAAACGCGCCCAATGGTGAGTTCATTTAGTTCCTTGTTTATTCTGGTTTAATGTGACCTCGGCCATCCTCTAGTCTGCGTTCATAGTTCCTATGTCCGCATGGAAGAAGGTGGTGGTAACACGTCTGTTTGAAGCTGTCTCCGAATTTCGTCACTGGGATGTGAAGTACCTGAATTTTCGCTCTTGAATGTCGATTTGGAGTAGTTTCCATCGCCTATCGGGTCTCTAGCTAAACCTGCTACCGCAGCTGCTACATCTGCTAGAGTCCCGGCGGAAGTGGCATTGGGAACCGGTTCGACAGGAGCACTATTATGCGGCTGCCGCGTCGAACTCGATTGGCCCGGGGGAGCAATAGTGATGTTTGGGGGAGGCTGCGGAAGCTCTACCTGTAGATCCAAAAGGCGCGATTGTAATTGAATTATATACTCGCGAAGGGCATAGTTGTCGCTCTGCACAGCCTTAAAAGCCTGTTCCATCTCTGTGAACTCCCGTACTTGTTGCTCAAGCTTCTTGATGTAATGCTCTTTTCTTTGCCTAAAGGCTCGCTATTGCGATGTTAGTTTGTGTCATGGCATGAATTCTAGTACACATCCTAAATTCAAACAACTTCAAGTTCACTCTTCTTCGTATTATAAGGGATAGCATGGCGTGCTCGAATAAACGACGGGCATAGACCCGAAGTGATGACAGAACATGCGCAGCGAAGTAGCACAAATGCTATGAAACTACCAGACTAGGGATAGTAGAATTGCAGGCTTACCTGTGCAGCTCTATTTTGAGCAGCTCGTTTCGATTGTGAGAGTTCTCGTTTCGCCTTTCGCCCATCTGTAATCGACTCGTCGGCCTCATGCCCTATTATGCCCTGTGCCGCCATAGAAGATGCAGTTGGTGAAGTTGATACGCGGCCCAGTTCCTCGGACGTCGACGAAGCACCCCTGTGCATCATATCCGATACCAGACCGGATTGTGCAGATCTCAGATGTGGGTGGAGATGGGACTGCGTATCCAACCCAGTATTGGCGTATCCATGCGACTGCGACGCCGGTAATACAGGTTGCAGTATAGGAGACCGGGCAGTGACAGGAGCACTCGTAGCTGAACCTGTTCTAGAGGCTGGTTGATTATAGTGGTCTGGACCTGATACAGGCTTCGCAGACGAACCTGAACCCTCTATATAACAGAGATCAGTTCTGACTAAGTAGATAGATATATACCTGCTTTCCAGGGGGGTTGAGAAGTAGATCAGAGACAATATTATACAATATGGATGGGAAGGGTATAGATACAACAGACTTAGAAACAAGGTCTCAAGTGAGTGAGCCGGATGGATGAGCAGATGAATGGGAGTTATATGGACGCGTGCTCCAACACAGCTGAGAGGTACTTAACGCCGACAAGCTTTCATAGCTACCGTAAGGTATAGGTGATTGATTACATAGGTATTAAATGTTATGTGGTGCAAAGCCAACCGGGGGGAGGGATTAAACGGTATTAACATGGGGAGGGGGTACAACTTGTACCTTATGGCATGCGGAGGAGGTGGACAGAAGGGGGGGGTGCGGGTATATCAACTGAAGGGGCTGCACATTACGCATGTGGGTTTGACGATGGGATCGGGGAATAGCTATACGTAATTGTGCAAGGGGATTGGAGAGAGAGGATAAGCTAAGAAGCCCGCGCGACATACCACTCGAGTTAGTGTTGTTTTGCATTTTGATTCTGACTCAGCATCCGGGTGTGGGATGCGAGATGAGGAGCGAATTTTGCGGTCAGGTAGTAGACAGAGGTCAAACCTGCGAAAGAGGGTTTGGTTACGGAACAGAGGAATATGCAGTACTGTACTGTACACTAGCTATCTAGGAAGCATTCCGTCAGTTCCGGGAATATGTGGCCAAATGTGCGCGGACCTGTGCATTCCGCTCGGGACAGGAGGTAGTAAGGTGGGAGAGATGGGAAATGGTAGAATGGGGGAATGGGGGAACAAGTGATGACAAACAGCCAACCACATAGCCGGTGAAGACCAAGACCAAGACCAAGCCCAAGCCCAATCTCGCAAGGGGGGTCTTATTATGGTAAGTAAGTACAAGTCGGCATAGGTTATTCAGGTAGGTAGTAGATAGGTAAGTAGGTAAATAGATGCTGTAGGACATGTACAAGTGTACGTATGTATATACTGCATCTGTATGTATGGAGTATGTATGCCTGGTTGTGTCTCTGTCTATACAAGTACATACCTATGCGTTTGTAGTCCTGATTGTAGTGGGATGCAGCAATGAAGAATAATCAATCCTCTGGACTTTAACTGCATATACTGTATTTCTGCACTTGAGGCTCAGTCTAAGTCTCCGTCCCAGTACCGAGGTCGATGACGAGGAGATGCAGCGGGCCTCAAGTACGTCTATGTAAGTGCCGAAGTGCTCACGCTACAGACACCTGCACCTTTGTAAGCACCGATGAAAGATTGTCTGAAAAGGTTGAGTCTAGCTGCACATGTGATAGTAGAGTGCCGAAGTTGACAATCGTGAACACTACCGAGCCCTGGGTAAACAGGCTAACAGATGAGATTGGTGTTTGGTTGACAGTAGTATTGTGTCGTAATAAGCCACAGACCCTGAATATCTGGTAGATCTTAGTGGGCACTGGGCACTGGGCACTACTGTACGGGCCTCCAGTAAGATCGACAAGGAAGCGCTACTCTATGTATACCCGAAGTTACAGCAACGGTAGCCCGGCAGCCCGAGAAGCAGTACAGCAGGACCTCGGAGATATTATGTACGTATCTAGGTAGCTAGCTACTTAGCTTGGGTCAGTAAGTAAGGAGGTGAGTAAGTGGCATAGGTCGCCTGTAGGCCTCAGGTAAGGTGGCTTGGGATCGAGCCTACAGTGAATGATGGTTACCAGTACAGAGTATGTAAGTACTTACGTCTTAGCAGTTACAGCGCTGAGGCCAACCACAGATTAGAGTTGAGTGATACTAAAAGCGCCTCAGGGAGTCCTTGGTCGATTTGGCTGATGGCTAGCAATGTGACTCGAGGCGAAAAATATGAAGGGAGTCCGGACGTTATAAAAATCAAAGAGGCCACAACAACAAACGGTAGTCATATGAAGTAACAAGTGCTTGTTTGGCTTGCGATGGGAACAACAAGGCGAAGTACGCCAGGAAGAGAATTATATGCGTAGGTAGTCCAGAGTGACGATCCTTCCACCGCGGGACTTGTGGTAGACACGCGAGTATTCTGTATGAGAAATGACTTGTGCTACGTGCGGACTGAAGCAGATGGTAAAGACTAGAAGGCGTGCGGCGGTTTTGCTATACAGATGCCGCATTACAGCATGTAGGTAGCAGTAGCAGGGGGTGGAGAGTGGTTGTGATGCAGGCTGCGTGTAGGTATTCTGTCGCGTGGGCGGCCGATGCCCGATGGTAAATGATAGGTACACCCGCGGCTACCAAGAACAAGCAATAAAATTGGGGATTGTGTTTGTCAGCATGTGTGGATTGTGGGCTGTGGGTACAAAAAGGGAAAGAAGAAAAAAAGAAAAGTTATTGAAGCTTAGCACCGAATAGCACAGTGCTACGGACAGCGTACAGATGAATATCTTAGGTAATGTGCATATCATGGCGTATCACATCTAGGAGGTACCTATATCAATTGTACAGTAGATACGTACAGAATACCACTGCCTGCCGAGTAATTTATACTTTATAGTAGGACAGACTCCTTGAAAACGTACCATGCTGTAGGCACGAAGTGTTACCTGATACCTCTGAAGGTACACCTATATACATAATGTAGCTAGGTAGCACAGAAGTGACAGAAAATATGCCTGATATCAGCGCAGCGTGTCTTGACTGCTGGTCATTGTTGAGTTTGCCTGTAAACATATGGACAGTAGTTGCCCGTCTTTCATCTCCCGTTATAGGTAATTTATAAATGTAGCTGAAACTTAGTAATGTGGCATTTGCCTTGACGCTACTGGTACGTATAAGATGCTTACCTTGGACCTATCTGTGTCGGTAGCTACCACAAGACTCGTCAGACCTACCTAGCTTAGCCTATTTTGTAATCACCAATCGCCGGATTAGGCAATTACCGAGCTAGTGTAAAAGCTG
Organism: Nemania bipapillata; assembly: GCA_029590615.1. Classification (NCBI taxonomy): domain Eukaryota; kingdom Fungi; phylum Ascomycota; class Sordariomycetes; order Xylariales; family Xylariaceae; genus Nemania; species Nemania bipapillata. The sequence goes on along the minus strand of JAPESX010000072.1, from coordinate 13,119 downwards.
ATGTACGCAGTTGATAGGGCCGCTAGGTTTTGAGGTTCAACTTTCATTAGTATTCTGTACTTACGAAAATAGGCAAGAGGTACCCTATGAACACCAGTCAATACAGAAGTACTGTATTTAAATTTCAGAGGCAGCATTGCAAATGTATAGCAGAGTAGTACGGGCACTTTTATAACCCCGAGACAGGCTGTAGATAGCTCTTATGACAGCCGATTTTGATAGTATGCAATAAGAGTGAACATCTCAGTAAGTAATAAGGTGCCGTTGCCTCGTCGCAGAGTATGCAAGCCATCGGCCATCGACACCCGCAAGCCATCGGCAAGTCATCCTATAAATAACATCGATGTGCCTAAAGTAATACCTGCGTCTGTACACGACCTACCGTATTCTTTAGATAGGCATCTCTTCAAAAGTCCCTCCATACCCTGTGTGCTGAATATCTACTCCCGTGCATCATGCAATGTAAGTGGTACATATACACGTGACAATTGGGCTATAGTGTATATATAGATATATATTTATATATACCTACTACCTACTATCTGGTAGGTACTATGTTGTGAATGAGTATGCATATTGTGACCTATGGTTGTGGCTTAATCTGACCCATATTTTGTACTGACCTACGAGAAACCAAATTGATTACCTTACCCCCTCTAGATCGCATCGGTGGCCGTGGAAAAGACATATTGTTCGTGAGATTCCCAGCGCTCCAGTCTCGGGGGGTTTCCACTATCCGGGACCCTTTCATCTAACCAACAAAGGCATGTTTGACGAAAGGAGACGCTCGTCGGTCTCCATTCGATTCCCCCTTACATGCCCCCTTTACCTCATAGTCGGCTCTTAGTAAGTGATTGGTAGGCCACTCGGGACCGGGACTTTTGAGAAGCAGAAGCAGCTAGGTAACTTCCAGCCTGTCGCCAGTTAGGAAAAGAAACACACCTTCAGCTGACTATTGATCGGTTCGTGTTCGGCTATTCTACATACAGAAGTAGTAGAGACTCCGCTACCGTTATGTTGGTATGTAGGTATATGACATGATGTGATAGATGTATATGTATAGACGAGGAAGACGAGGACTCTAGAGTCTAGTCCTATTGAAGGGAGGAATGATGAGATGGTACATGTTGGTAGGTATGTCGATGCCCAGAAGCTAATATGAATAGGGTAAGCTGTGGCAGGGTGCTTCCTCATTCCTTATTCATCCACCCTCTGGAGGCTCAACAGATACGGTGGTCTCCGCTCGGGAAGGATTATAGCCGTTGCACAGTTTAGAACGGTGCCGTATCCCGTCGCCAAATGCGTCCCGATTCTATGCACATTACTAAGGCTATACAAAATACCGTACCGCACCAAGGTAGATAGATCGCACGCATTGTCCACTTTAGTAGGTACTGTACATATATCATATATAATACCTGCACTTATACTTATAGTTGTATGTACGTATGTATGTAGGTGCGCGTAGAGTGGGCGCCACTCCGCAAATGGATCCTCCGTCTTTCTTGCTTGATCGGTGCAACTTGCCACAAATCCAATCCGCAGTCGCCATTACTACCATTTTTGCTCCTCTTGTCCTGGATACCCATACTTACTTAATTACTTACATATACATGCGCTACTTGCTCCCTACGTGGATATGTAGGTAACACAGTCTGTGCTAACTTCAGCTTCGTCTCAAACAAGCATGCATAAGTGTACAGAACATCTAGTCGAATATCGCAGGCGCTGTGTCTAATCAAGGCAGGTCGCTAATAATTACCTATCTCATGATGTTATGTCCGGACCAACAAAACACTCTGCTTCTTTGTTGGCGACTTGATTACATACATGTGTATATTCCGTACGCACATAGCACGTATACCTACAGAATATGTAGCATAGGTATGCGTAGAACGCGGCACAGCTCGTGGCATCGAAACCAGCCGTGCAGCCAACAACCAACAAACACAGCATAGCATAGCATTGGACATGTCCGGATCCTTGCATCATTCTGAAGAGTTCCATTACCCCCAGCAGCCACCCGCCGACAGGATTACGTCTCTGCCTCTATCTGCCTCCGCCTCTCAGTCGTATGTATGTAGGTAGGTAGGTACAGTATCTCTCTCGTCGCTGATCCTAAATAGTGTCGGACTAGTGCTACCATCGCGTGTTGGTTACACTCATACCTACGCCTACATACCGAAGCGAATGGTGCTCATTTACCAGCTTGAGCGCTTCCCTGCCCGATGTGACATGTGCGACCTGCTCAATTGTGTGCTGTTGGCCCGAGTCGCATCCAGAGAGGTTACATGAGTTTTAGTAATCGTCTGCCGATCCCTCCGTGGCTGTACTTCACCATGAGCATTGTGGCACTCTTCCAAATTGCGTCGCGTTGTTATATAATTCGTGTTTCAGAAAGAACAACATGTTGGCTAACGATGTTACCTGCATATATCTCTGCTATGACGAAACACATTCCGTTTTCGTCCCGATAGACTGCAGCCTAGACTATCGATCTGGTGCTAGTGATAGTGAGCCTTGTTGTCACCTGTCACTTGTCATAACCTCGAGGACAACCATTGATAATTAGTGATAATAATAAGAATAATATCACATCATGGTTGTGGAGAGGCGCGAATAGCGAATAGCGACTAGCTACAAGTAGGTCGCGTCGACATGCCCCAGAACAGCCCCGAATCGGATTGGCTGACAACTCCTAGTCAATGTTCGGTCCAACGTGTCACAATACATGTCTCTCTCGTTCGTGTATTCGAGTTGGCTGAGTTGTGAAATCACCCAATCATGCAGTGTGACAACAACATATATATGGTCTCGATACAGCGTACAGTGTCCGCGATTAATCATATCCAGTTGGCCGTCGACGCTATGCCTCGAGCCTGTCGTGTGCTATATATATGTACTTATCTTTGTGAGTACCTAAGGCATGTATTCTGTATTCCTGACAAAGAATTTAAGGTTATTAGCGCCACGCGGCTCGGGTTGGCTGCTTGCTCAATACGCAATGAAAACAACCTTAGAATCCACGTATACGTAGGTATACGATAGTATACGATACGACACACTCCTCGTAGGCAGGTAGGCGGCCTTAGTCGTCCAGATGGGTATAAGTCAAGTGATGCGCGGCCCTATAATGCATCTCCGGGATCTGCACCCTAGTGAGAACTATACGCAGTATTTGGAAACAATCAGACTAACCGTTATACCCAGAGGAACTTTTAATCGGCTATCTTAGATACTCCCGAGCCAATCATAGCTCGTTTATTCTTGACCAAGCCAATGCAACAGGCCTTAAATGATGATTAATAACGAGAAGACTTATCTATTACCGCCATAAAGAACGGCATTCATTCCGACCGGTGGTGTACGTGACGCATATGCGTAGGCAGATAGGTATTCTAGCTTGAAAGCTGTCGTTTTTTGCTCCTCTTTGTTTGTTCTTTTTGTATGATGAGCATGAAGATGCAGTAGCATACGAGCACTACGATCCTGCTGTGATTTCTCTTATTCTTTTTCGGTTCCGAGCCCGGGAATAGGGCGTCCTTTTCTACAGTTAAGCTTGTCTCCGCTTGGCAATGCTTGACTTATAGGCTGACCCTTTTGTATACCGAGGAATGCCTCCGAGTCCGAACAAGCGAGTGAGAGGCCAGTCAGCAGGTGGGTTTGAATCAAAGGCTCCGTGTGAGCGATAGATGGCTCGTGCTGCATTGCCCAAGCTACCAAAGCCTATTCGCATTTGCTTACTTTGCATATCGGCTCGCGGGTTAGCTAAAACGGCACATGGGGGACCAATCCCCCAGCTTGTCCCATGCCAGGATGTCCGGTGGTTCGCTGCCCGGGTGTGAGTCTAGTCCATGCCTACCGATGTAGGTAGTGCTGTAGGGCGTCGCGAAGGAATAGGGAAGGAGATATTATTATCTGAATAAGCTTCAACACCACCAGGGATGTGCCAACAGTCATAATGGGCTTTTAACGAATTCCTCCCATCCTCCAAAGTCCACCATTTAGGCATTTATTTGCCCATAGTTGACACGACCAGGTAGATTACTGTTCCCTTCGTCAGCTTCCAACAACCACGACAACGACAATAACAGTTGGGGTGTCCGTTCGGGCTACTTATACATAGGTATCACTAGCCAATAACTTGGTTTGTCTAGGCGTACCGGACATCTCTTTTAAGGAATGACATCCCAGTCGAGCCGGTAGACACCCGTTGATGGAGCCTTTTAGACTCCGAGATCTAAGTACATCNTTTTTTACATATGCCGTTTCTATTATCTCGAAATAGAATTATTAGTCAGGTTGTGAGTCTCGCGTTTGCCCGTGACAGACTCGAGTGTAATAAATACGCCGTACATATATTCCCGAGTCCGGGAGCAACCCTCTTGTACATCTATAATGCACCCTGAAATATACACTGTCTAGATAGTGACTCAGCATACCTACCACATACCTACCATCACTATTCTTGCTCATCTACCAAGCTTTACCCATACCAACTAGATAGTATAAACCTCGGGTGCCAATTTATTTAACCTTCTCCAATCCAGAAAGTCACTTGTACATTGTAGTCTTCTCTTGCTGACAAAGCCAACCGCATCCGGTTATGCCCGAACCGCTCTGTGCCCTCTGGTTGAGGACCTCGAACCCTCGAAGAGGGCTAAATGATGCAATGCACAGCATAGATCCAAAAAGTCAGCAACCGTATATGTAAATCACGAAATGCACGTCTGACATTTAGGATTTGGTTCCAGGGCCGCGGTATCAGTTCTCTGACCAACTCAAGTGAGTATGATAGGTATGTCAAAAGGACGTCGTACGGAAGTCAGATTGGTTTAGAGTAACACTTGATGTTAGAACTTCGACATTGTGTAACGATTTAGGCTAGTTGCTGATATATCGGGACAATTGCTGATTTGCTTATACTCGGGATGTCGAAAGAAATGACTAACAGACAAAATCTGGAACATGGCATGATCAGTAATCATGGCGTATGCACAGAAGTATGCACATAAGTATCCTGTAATAGCCACCGTATATTCCCACCCGAGAGCGTTAGCACCTTGTCAAGGTCCGTCCAGGCCTGCCAGGGATATGTGTGGTATTACGTAATCCCAATGCAAACATACCTGTGCGTACATAATCATTTGATCATTTAAATGGGGATGGAGATGGGGGTTGTTGGTTTGATTATACAAGGGTGTTAATTTCGGTAACCTAGCCGAGATATCGTGTTACCGGGTCACAATCAGGATACCCCAGGTGTTACCGATATACAGTTCCTGAGTCGCATATGGCATCCCCTCAGGCTCGTACATAGCTCCTGCCATTCACATTGAATGCAAAATATACTAGTCTACCTAGCCTACTAATACCTACATAATCCATCGACATACATACCCATATCAGACGATCGGCACCATCGACTGGCCTAGTCTGGGCCGATCTTATCAGACGCATGTTCGCCCGCCACATCAATCCGCCACCACTTCTACAAGTACGTCACACGAGACTTTCGATTTCGATGAGAAGGGGAAAGGCTCTCCAGATCCTACGCGTGGCAAGGCAAGCCGCGAGAGAGTTACGGTTCCCTTCCGCGTGCACGCAGTTCTACCGTTTCCAGTCATCGTCGGCTGTTCACACAATGGCCAACAACCTGAAAGTCAAGTTCGCAGCCGGTGCAGATGAGACATCCTTAACGGCGTCCCTCCAACAGCTAGTAGGTTCGGCAGGGCAGGGAGGGCGCTGGACCTTGATTCCCAACGGTCAAGGGCTCGAGAGGAGTTTCAAGTTCCGCAATTTTACGAAGACGTGGGTGAGTAGACTTACGAGAGCTATGTCTTCTCTATACCTTTTTTTTTTATTTCCATTTCTCTCATTCTTCAATACATAATTCATCACATATACGGCGGCATTGGCGCCAGACGCGATTCCATAAGCGGCTTATCTACTTAGCATCTTACCTAAGAGAAGATGGAATATACAGAATACTTCTGTCTGGACACATCAAATAATGTTGGATTACCTATGCCAATGCCCAAGTTCCTGCCGCATGGGTGAGGCAGTGGTTCAGGACTCGAACTACCTACCCTCCCGTGCCACATGGTTACCTATCCAATCCTTCATTTTCACGCACATCGAGCAGGCTGCACCAAAAGGAATCGGTGGTGTTGATCCGCCTCAGTATCGCCGATGTGACGGTTCGATGACCTAAGTACATACCTAATACCTGCCTACTGGTAGCAAGGCATCGTCAGTAGGATGACGGCAGCCAGCCTGAACACGACCCTAGGTACTTATACAGTACTGCTGCCAATTTGCAGCTGACTGGTCTCCATAACAGGCCGGGTTGGCCCCCGAGTGGTAAACCCACCCGGCGAGATGCCTAATAAGGCTGCATGCTGCGAGACACCGAAGCCAAGAGATGATACGGAGCAATTCATATCCTGGAGTCCGCCCGCCCAAGCGCGGCATGGCGCTCTCGACCATATAACCATCCATGCCTCCAGTCTGCCACCTATTCCCATTCGGGGGGGACGTGTTGCACAAGAGAAATGAGCATGCACTCATTACTCAGCTGACCTGTGCTGCTTCGATAGGATTTCATGACGGCCGTTGCGCTGCAATGCAAGTTGAAGAATCACCACCCAGAATGGTCTAACGTATGTACAATATAGCCCCTTTCGATGGCATGTTGCGAGTTTATCGAAGATCTTCCCGACCCGACCTTGCCCCTCCCCCCCTTTCCCCCATATTCGCACCCTGACCTATCTAGGTCGCCTTGCCACAATCACACCTCACGCGTTACGTTACCCTTCCCTTTCCCTATCCTATCTACAGGTATGGATGTAGGTACTTGTATCTCGAACCCGCGAAGCCCTTCCGACGAGGTTGGCAGGGGCAGCATCCTATCTCTCCTGTTAGGTACTTTTGGCAGCGGCGAGGAAATCTGCATGAAACGCAGGCTGCCAATAGTTTAGCTAAGAAAGCGACGCGACCCTGCCCGTGCGGGAGCGGCGCGGCTGTTGCATTTTGATATTTGGCATGTACCGCACTGGCACCGCACCGCATCCTATCTCCCGAAACAGGTTCGCAAGTCGCGTATCAGACTTCATCATGATGAACACACCATGAACATACCATTGACCAGGCACACATGTACACACTCATTTGCTTAGTACATGCACAAGGCCAAATCCATAAACAGACATATACAGCCAGCCACAGCCCTATCCCCCTCCCTCACCCCGACACCCCCACATCCACACGCTCTACGTACATGCACACACCTCCGCCACCCTTCTAATAAGCAGCATACAGGTCTACAACACGACGTACATCCGGTGGACAACGCACAGCCCAGCGGGGCTATCGGCCAAGGACGTTGAGCTAGCCGGCCTCTGCGACTCCCGTGAGTACTTACATACTTCTCGGAGCTACACTCTCCTTCCATGCATCCTTCCTTTCTTCCTGTCTCCCCGGCAGCCCAAAAAAAAGAAAAGAAAAAAAATGTTGGAACATAACGGCCTTTCAAGGCAGCCAACGATTCCGCATATGCCTTGGAATTGTTATTAATTTTTTTTCCTCTTATAACCCTTACGATAAAACTCAACGTTACCACCTCCTATACACCGCGCAAGAAAACTGGCGATAATACAGAGATAACTGATGCCTCCGGGTGTCGCAGTGGCGCAGGATTTCGGCGAGGTGCTCGACAGCGCAGACACGGCGCAGAACAGCGATCTAAAACAGGTAGCCGACCGCGTCGTGGCTGATGCTGGGGACTGCTGCATCCCCAAGACCAAGAAGACTTGATATGCCCTCTCCGGCATCAAAGGAGCCATTCCGACCATGGATGGTTTGGGTTTGCCAATTACAATAAAAACTACCGCGTCTCGCGCTACACTGGATCCTGTAGGTCTGTTATCTTATTCTCAACCCCTGATACGTTTTCTATGTCTCTTTCGTATCAGAAATGAATCACATCCGCCCAATAAAGAATGTCAAGGGGAAACGCAGGAGCATAGTCACTCAGAAATCATGTTTCTAATGTTCAGTTTATGATATTATTCCCAGTAAGGGATTGTCTTCAGTATTAGTCTATGTAGGGGTTTTCGTATCTTATCGTCATTAGAGAGTGTAACCTGGCGTGCCCAAATATCTACATCTCCAGGTATTGTACACATGCGTTTTCGTAGGTCATACAACGCCTATATTCTTAGGGCGGTTGCAGTCGATTCTGCTTTGGAGGCTCTGCCTTGCATTCTTGGTACCATGAGTACTTGCATGCTGTTCATGGCCACACACTCAATGATATGTGTGCTGGGGTTGGTAGTCCCGTATACCAAATTCTTTCCGCGAATGACATGAGCAGTTTACTCAGCCTTCTTGCTCTTCATGGCCTTCATCTTCCTCTCCCGGCGACGCTTGGCAGCCTCAGGGCCAGACTCGGTGTCTAGCATGTAGTCCCACCAGCGGAAGCTAGAGGCATAGTTACCAATGAATCGCTCGTGGTGAGTATCGTGGTGGTCAGCTCCAGCCCAGAATGGGAGGAAATGTCGCAAGCTCCAGGGGAAGTCGTAACCACTGTGAGCATCGATGGCCTGGAACAGGCGGCCAACAATCCATAGGTACATTGTAAACAGGTGGAGGTCACCAGTCAAGGAAACCCAGATGATAGGAGATCCAACGGTTCCAAAGGCAAGGAGCATGACTTCGATGGGCGAGGCGTACTCGGCAGCCAAACCGAAAGGAGCAGAGTATGTGTGGTGTAGCTTGTGAATCATCTTATAAAGGGGGCCGTAATGCAGAGCTCGGTGGAACCAGTAGTGCCAAGTATCCTCCATAACAAAGAATATAGCAATATGGAAAGCCATCTTGCCGAGCGAGGGAAAGGGGACACCGAAGTCCATGCCGAAGTAGGTCGCGATTGGGTGGAAGAGCCAGATCTGGGGAAGCTCGACAGTGAAGTGGCTGAGAAGAACAAGGCTAGCACATTCCCATTGTTCCTTTAGCGTAGGGATTTTTTGCTATATCGAGGGTTAGCCAATCCCGCTTCTTTTCCTTTGCCTTTGTTTAACTGTGGGTTTAAACCTACGTTTTGGATCTTGTATTTGTTGAAATAAGGCATTCGGTCAATAATCATCCAAGGGAGGCATCTGCCGAAGTAGATGACCTCGTGTAAGACAAAGCTCATGATACCGGTTGCGAGGGTATCGTTTTGCATCCAGAGATACCAAGACTATATCGATTGTTCAGCGATTGTAAATTTGAAGGTCGGGGGGGGAGCAAACTAACGGCCCAGAGGCGCTCGGCGATGTTAAGCTGGACATTGTATTTCGAAACCTCCTCGAACACGCTGGAAAAGGTGTCAGGTTGGCTGAACGCGCCGATAAGCGTCGAGTTTCTACAAATCGCCAGAGTCAGTCTAACTTTTTCGTCCAGAATAGGGGAAATTTCGTTGCAGGGGTCTTACAATGTCGCCATGGCGTCTCTCCTTCCCTTCAGTTGACCAGATGATTGACGATAAGATACACCAATGAAAGTAAGAAAGAAAGAAGGATGGTATGGTCGCCAATTGGGTCCTGCAGAAGAAGAGAGGAAATGGGATCCCAAAGTCGACGCGTCTATGATTCTTTAAAGGATACCAGCAGAATAGAAAATCGGCAGCAAGTAGGAGGTGATAAGGAGACGATTAGGGGATTTGCTATGCAGGTCCCTGGTCCGGCCCAATCAACAGCCAATCAGCAGAGATGCTGCCACAATAAGACCACTGGAGTTTTGAGATCCCGATGCTGAGAACGTGGGCCATCGCAGCTACGGGTAATCTTATCGCGTTCGTATTCGGATTTCTATGGCACTGTTATGCTATTGAGATGGGGCTTGGGTCCACCCATTGCATTGTGGCAAATAAGGTTGAAGATTGCGTAGCTAGGATGAGACAGCTAGATCTAAGGGGATGAACAGGCGGTATGAGGAAAAACGATGCACCGAATCTCTGTGGGTTAGGTCAGGCATATTCCGTAAATACCTAGATCACAGCCATGACGCACGGTAGCTCCCGCCAGCTGTAAGTCGTGATCTCTGGGTGTTAGTGTGGTCATAGCTTTGTGCCTGAGGGTCTAGATCCACTTAGCTTGGGTACACACAGTAGATGCCTCTTAGCTCACTTCCCTTATGACCTCATACTTGGTAACTTTTTCCTGGTTTGCCGAAGAGTAGAGAATAAACATCGAACGATTGTGCTTATTCCACTTGTGGCAATATACCTACATACCAAGACGAAAACATCGTTTAATGCTAATACTCATCTTAGTTTATTCTGTTTACATAGCCTAGATACATACACAGTACCTACCAACGGGCGAGGGTAGCTAGCTGTCTTACCAAGGCTGTCATATCAATCTAGTGTAGCAGCCATTTTGCCCTAGACCTCAGCTTTGTCAGCTCGAGTATTGCGCTACCGGAAAAGTCTGTTAAACAGTTGATGAAGCATTTGCGGCTCCTCCTAAAAAGGTGGCATGATCATAATAGGGGGGTGATGACCTGCACGTATACCTACGCTTAGGCATCGACCCATATGACCTTTTTTTGTGTACCTTGGCTAAACATCGCCCCATTTGAAGTAAAAATGTCGGTGTTGGCGGAGTAAGTTGACACCTTAACCGAGTACGCACATCTTCACCTCCCCTGCTAACTAGCATCTTCCAACAAGTCAAGTTCGCCGGTTGGATGCCCACTTAGATGGCATCATTTATGCAACTATAACAAGTCCCAGCGCCCACCCAACAACTGAGGCCGCTGTGCAACTAAATACAGTGCTGCACACCCCTCGCGTCAAAGATCTATTAAGGATCATCAAAGCATTATCAGCTCCGCCGGGCTCACAGGCCGTCCTTCCACCACCTCAGCTTCAGTCTCTCCTCACACAATCCAGCCTACTATCAGACCGCTCGCCTGACGAGTCGCAGTTAAGTCAATATGAATCAGAGCTTGAGTGGCTCCTGGTCAGCAAGGCTGCAGTTCAGACTTATGGCGTCGTTGTGGAGATGCTTTTGGATCAAATCGTTCCTTTGAGTGACCATATATGGTATTGGGACTATGTTTTATCATCGCCACTCTCTACCAGTTTATACATGATTCAAATATGTCCGGCGAGGCTTTGGGTATGGTTCTCAGAGGTTTATGAAGATAGCAAGGCTCGACTGCGGCGATACGCTGGTGTAAACGTCATCCATGGTGAGTCGGAAGTAGCGTCTACCAACACCGCCACACCTAGCATGGTGCCACAATGGCGAAGATTTTATGCGATTGTCCAATCCACGATTCTTGAAAAGTCCCTTGCCGATGTGCATCGACGAATGATGTCACCTATAGCGCTGTGTCGCGCTGAAGCACGAAGGAAGCAGGCAAGGCTCAAGAAAATGAGGGAGATGACGGCTAGCGGGCTTGGTGTCCTGATTGATGAGGGATTTGCTTTTAGTGGTATTGGGACCGACGATGGGAGAAGCGACGGCGAGGTTTCCCTGCCTAATAGCCAGGAATGGAAGGGTGTGGTCGAAAGAAGCGTAGCACTCATGGATATGATGCTCCGTGATATTCTAGACTTGGAAGTCAGCACTAATCAAATGGAAGATAAGGTTTTTGCTGCCGTGGCTGAGGATGCACTCTCTTTGCAGGCGGAGGAAGACGATCAGAATCGCCCGATTGTTGTTGCCAAGCGACTGCATGCATTACTAGACAGCCAGCTGTCCTGGAACGATATGGCAGCCAGCAAAATTGTTGCGAAAAACGGACGGCCTTCACGGCTTGTCAGGTATTGGCTTCCTGCTCTCGCTATCCTACTCTCCTCGACCACGATTTTGCGAATATTGGTCAACAAAAGACAGGAACTTCTCCAATGGATTCAAGACTTGGGTGCAACTGTCCGTGACTTTTGGTTTAATTGGATCATTGAGCCCGTGAGGAAGGTGATAGGCACAATTCGTCATGATGCGAACAGCGAGATTGCTATCATGAGCCGGGATAGTCTCAAGGCGGATAGAGAAAGCCTAGAACGTATGGTTGTGGACTTTGCTCTTGACAAGTCTGCAACCGTGGCCGGGGTTTCAACGGTGTCAGAGACGCAAGTCGCCGAGATTCGGGCGAAAGTCCGAGAGGGAGATGTGACTCCTATTCTTCGTGCCTACGAAAAGGACCTGAGGAGTCCTTTAATGGGTACTGTGCGTGGGGACCTTGTCCGCACTCTGCTCATCCAAGTACAGAAGACAAAAGTTGACGTTGAGGTGGCAATGAGCGGCATAGATTCCCTCTTGAGGAGTCAAGAGCTCGTTTTCGGCTTTGTAGGGCTCACCCCTGGCATCTTTGTTTCCGCCGGAGTATCGCGATACCTCCTCGGCATATTTGGAGGGCGCAGAGGATATGCCGAGAACCGGAAAGCAGGTAGATGCATGCGTGTTCTTCGTAACATTGACCGCATTTTTTCGGAGGCTGCGCCGACGCAAACGAATGTGCTGCCATACAAGGACCATGGCTTTCTCATCTGTGAAGTCCACGTGCTGCGCAGTCTCGCCCAACACCTCCTCCCTCCTGACATCGAGAAAGACTTTTTAGAGGACTTGAATGACCTCGCTAACCTCAGAGGCGTCCAGTCCCAGCAGCGAGCTCTGGATCGAATCCGATGGGCTTATGCAAAGTGGCTAAGGTAATGGTACTAAGTTCCTAGGAACTCATTGCACTATTTTGCATAGCATAGCGTACGATAGCATACTATAGCACTAATCAAGGTTTAGAGTCCAAGCGATTATCTTTCACGGGGGCCTATGAACCGAAGATGAATAAAAAAGTATTTCTCTTGACTGATGAGGCTTGGTGTCGTTCGTTCCCTTCGTATGATCGTAAATTATCATTACATGGCTGAACCTCCAGTTTTATACCCTCGTGTTACTAGTATAGTTCATAGTCATAGAACGGGGAGACATATATCTCTGCCCTTATTATCAGGGTACCTTTTTGGTCATACTACAGTTCGCTGGCCGAATTGCCCATCGCCCCCCATTTTCCCCATCCCTCCCAATCTCCATCGCGCAAGCCTATATAGCAACCCAGTACATCTGCAGC
>JAPESX010000719.1:0-14772 GCA_029590615.1 Nemania bipapillata | reverse complement strand
CGGCCTGCGTCTGCGCATCGCATCGGGCGCGAGCGGCAGGGCCTTGGGGTCCAGCTTCGTCACGTCGATCCCGTTGAGCGCGGCGCGGTCGCGCAGGAACGCGGGGTCCGCGGCGAAGGCGGCTGCGGGGAAGCACTCGACGCCGCGCTTGAAGAGGTCCCCCTCGATGACGCGGGCGGACAGCAGGTGCTCGAGCGCCGCGTGCTCCGGCGACGTGCCGCTGATCCCCGGATGCGCCGCGCTGGGCGGGTACAGCGCGTCCAGCTTCTGCAGGATCAGCCGCGTGTCCAGGTAGACGTCGCGCCCGATGCTCAGGAGGGGAATCCGCCGGTAGGAGACGCCGAGCAGGGACACGTCTGGCCGGGGCATTATCCGGGGCTGGATCTACGGTGGGGAGGAATGTTAGAGTGCGTGCTTGCCTGTCTAGTGTGCGTGAGGATGGACTGATGGGTGGATGGGTAGAACTTACACATTGGGAGTAGGGAATTTTCCGAAGATGAAGATACCAGACGACACGTTTGCCATACGGCGAGAGGTCGTAGTGGTAAAGCACGATTGGGAGGTTTGGTGGTGAAGCCATAGCTGCTGATATTTCACTGTCTAGCTTTCCTATCATAGGCTACGACTTATGGTAGCTGAACGTGTGTTGTAGGTAGTAGGAATACAACCAATTACGAATAGATCTATGCTCGGCTTGCTTGTGTTTTCGTTGTTTTTTTTGAGTGTTTGACAGTACTTAAGTGATAGTTAGATTCTAGCTCGCCTTGCTACACAGTCTACCACATGTAATGTTGATGTTGTTTTTGCCTTGAGGTGATGTTGTTAAATCCTCGGACCTACAAGTGCTCCATCCGTCATTTCTAATCGAGAGCTAGGACCTGAGCCGAGGCAGCCCCTCTTTCCGGCTGCCGGGTAAGTCTTGTCAGCCCCAGCTCACTGTATACTATCATTAACTGCAAAATACCATGGCCTTGTTTTGATGCAAGGATTGATTAGGAGTTGAGGTTGATTTAACGTATCTCATCTCAATCCCCCAAAAATATTAATTAATATGAAGCGGTACAACCCACAATCTTTGGAAAGATACCCCAGAAATTGAATCGAAAAAGCACCCTGCATGGCTCATCGCTCGTCAATAGGGAAGCTTGCTCCCACGTGAAGCACGTATCTTTGATTTATTCTTACTACACGCGCCTGTAAAGCCAAGACAACAGACATTTCGTTAATCTCGAGAATATTTATTTGCAACCCACATATGTCTCCCTAGCAAATAGCTATAACTTAATACTATTTCACAATGCCTAAGTCTGAGTCTTCTCAAATTTATTGAAATCCTCCACTCTGCCGACTCGCTCGTCAACTCAAGCTGAGTAGGAATTCCTCGCGTCTCACCCGAACAGGTCGCAGGTCCGCAGGCCGCAGCGCACGGCCAAGCCGAGCGTTCAGAATGCACCCGAACGGGGAGCAAGCCCGGCGAAAAGCATAGCTGAAAAGCAATCGCCGGGAGTGCTTACAGTATATTGGGGAATGACCCTGACTCTTTGGCTTGGTACCTGCTGCAGGCTGGGCGGGCAGGCCGGGAGGGGAAACGCAGAGTTGCAGCACGCAAGTAATGCACGGGCTTGCAACGAATTGGCGTGGTTTCTGGTACACCCTTACTCCCAAGGCAGCCTCTAGGGCATAGCCATTTTGGAAAGAGGCTGAAAGCATCTTACTGATAAGCATAGACATGGTACGATGTTGCTATGGAGGTGGATAAGGAGGGAGAATGATAGAATGCGGAGATCGTGCCTCGACATTCGAAATACTCAACTTTAAATGCCTGGCATACGCGGCCTTACCTGGTATTTGTTGCACTACTCTACTTATAGATGTGTTGGAGTCAGAGACCTCATCTTTGCAGGTGTTCTGTTTTCTTCCGTTTTTGGTTCTTGTAAGTGAACAAGCTATTTAATTAGCCATGGCAGAAGTGCTAGGTATGATCGGAGGCGCGGTTACGGTCATGGAGCTGGCAGGTGTTTTCGTGAAGCTCACGACGACTCTACGGCAACTCGTCAAAGAGATCCGCAGCGCGCCGAAGGAAGTAGAATCATTCCTGGTGGAGACATCGAATTTTACTGTCGTGTTGAGATTTTTCGTCCAGCTCGCGGAGCGTCCTACGCCGAACAAGGGGAAGCAGGAACAACGGGAGCGAAAGCGGAGGATTTATGGTATTAAGAGGCAGTGTGCGTCTGTCTGTGAAAAGATGGAGTACCTCGTCGACAGATTTTCTGCGTTGGCCAACGGGAACCTAACGCCTTTTGGTACGTGATATTATTAAAAGTCTCTTTTCACTCCCTCCTAATAGTTAGGGTCTCGGGTGTAGCGGGGTTGTCTATCAAGCCTGGCGCTGCCTCCCTCCGGACACTCTACTTCGATTGATAGTGACTGACTTGGGCTGCACAGAGAACTTCTTGGAAAGAATCAAGTATTTACTAGATAAGCCAGATGTTGCAGATTTGCGTCTAAGCCTTCAAGCCGCGGTAGCCATGGTGAATACCATGTCGACATTGTTTCTGTGGGAGGACTTAGGGGTCAATAAAGATGAGAAGAAGGACGAAGACGCGTATGTATCTTATAGCACCATTTACCTTGATAATGTCATTAATTTGCATGTCGAGCAGAGCATTACTACTGGAGCAGCTTAAAAACCTGCTTCCCGTGGCTAAGAAAGCTATCAGCGAGTTGGCTAAGCACCAGGAAAGGCACAGACCCATGTATGAGTTGGGGGAGCCCAATGACGAAATAATTGATGTATCAAAAGAGATTCACCGCGAAATTGAGCGCGAAATCAAGTCCCATTCTCGTCAAGAGGCTACTAAGGGGCGGTCTTCAGGCCATAGACGTAGAAAGAGGCCACGCGATGGCTCCGTCACGGACGACCCTGACGACCGTCGGAGATGGGCATCACCCTCTAGGCTTAGCCGCTCGGATGCTGATAGTACTCCTCGACGGTCAACAAATAGAGAGTCATTTCAGACTTCACCTGATTATGCTACGGAGCGTAGCACAAAAAGGCGACAAGATAACACCGACATCTATAAATCTCCCCTAGACAGATCACCATCACCAGCTTTTTCAATACAGAACTCGCCCGCTGATGAGACAATACCTCAAAACCAGCGCCCGCCGTACATCCAGATAGTGTCTAAGGAAGGCAAGACTACGAATGACAGCACACCCCAGGGGTTATATGTACCGTCCAAGCACTCGATACTGATAGCTAGCGCGGGAAGTAGTCGCAAGAATGCGCTCTCTTCTGGAGAAGCGCGCGCTCAACATTCACGGCCTACGGCTACGGAAAGCGAGGGACAAAGGGATCAGTCTGATAAGACGGTCCTCCCTGTGAACGACGGCTGGAGTCGCACCAGTCTTGCCCCTCCAAGTTCAAACAGCAGTAGTCCTAGGACTAGTATGGAGGATCCCAGATCGTCAGATGCAAAAAACCAGAAGTCGACAATCGTTATTGATACGACTTCAAATGGGAGCCAAGAAACGCCAGATTTGCAAGAAATGGGTCCGCTCGTGCTTAGAAACCCGTCCCAGCCCCAGCTTCAGACCCAGATGCAACCCCGGCGAAATCGAGAACGTCCCGGCGTAATTCGAGACGGAAAAGACGGGCTAACGGCCAAGAGATCGGAGCAGAGAAGGCGGAGGTCAGTGTTGGAATGGATGACTTATCTCAAAGACAACGTCGAAGTCGAAGGGGATATCGAGCGAAGAGGGAATGAAAAACGAGGTAAACGGTCCGCCAGAAGGGATGTGTAAGGATTAGACACGGCCATAGCGTCTGGACATTCAAAGTGTGTATTCGTATAGGCCCCTGAGATTGCTAGCAACGATATTAGCCTCTTAATTTATGCAACGAATTCATTCACGCTGCGGTAACTCATTCGATCAAGATAGATACTATGGCACGTGACCTAGAATGAGGTAGTTATAAGCTAACAAATGCTAGGTTTTTCAAAATTTGGAGAAGTTTTGGTGAAGCGCGCAAAGCTCCCCTTGCAGTGACACGTGGAAGGAAGCTAAAATTGTTCCAGCCCCAAGCTGATGGAGAAAAAAAAAGGAGACGATGGCCTCTTCGCAATTCGCGAGAAGACGATGACATGGCTCACGCTAGAGATAATAAAAATAATAATGCTGTCCGTGGGATGCTGACAGCCAATACACCCCCCTTTCTAAACATAGCGTACATAATGCCACGGGATTACGTGCAACCCTCCCATCGCCTCGGCACAAATCAATATCGAACTTGGCGGAGAGGAGGGGGGCTCTTAGTGTGATCGATTCCTAATTTTTGGGGGGTTCTTCGTAACCCGTTTGTGGCCGGTGTTGGTTAGGCACCATCAGCTGAGGCTATGTCAGCTCAAGTGTAGCATTCACGTCTGCGCGCAGCATTTGTTGTCATCGACTCGATGAGTCAGGCTTCAACCGACCGGTCCGCGAGTCGGTCAGTCAGTCACTCGTGGTGATTGCTTCACTGGCTCGACTAACTTTTGACCATCGGTAGATGCGCCTCCTTAGGTACTGACTGACGGCCATCTGAGCCTGGTCAGACGATGAAGAGTCACAGATGGGGCGAAGATAGTCTCGGATAAATGCCCGGTTTACGGGCGTACGGGCTGAATGAAGCGTGCAAAGGGAACTGAGTGGAAATAGTCCTTTTGAGTCCTTTGGAGTAAGTAGTCAGTTTGATCAAAGATTGTTGCGGGAGTCTGCGCTCAGCTTGCCCTACCGTTACCATTACCGCTCCCTCTACACAGGCTGCAGCAGCTTGCAGGCTCCAACACCTACACCGCAACTTCGCTCCTGAGATGTAGTGTACCTATACGAGACGAGACAGATGGGGGGACACAGCACAGCACAGCACAGAGGGAGCAGCTCACTAATAATAAAGTGTCGAGATTGGTGTTCGTGGCCCGGGGTTTATCGCCAATGGATGCGGGTGTCCGGAAGTGAGCGGAAGGGTGACATCGTGGGGCCGATTCCCGATGACACGGATCAAACAAGTTGTTGGGTACAGAATATGGGGCAACAGAATGGTGAGGTTGTGTTGTATGGGGCATCAAGTTTCTCCTGAGTCTGGGAGTCTTAGGAGTCTGAGAGTGAGTCTGGGGGTTTCGGTTTGGGGGTTGAATGCGACCCCACAAGGCCCCCCCTTTCTAAGTAGGTACCCAGTGTACAGTAGGTATCTAGGTACCTCTCCCCCCACCCCCCAACAATACTGACAGTACGTACAGTACCTATACTATACATCTAGGTAGCATGAGGCGGCGGAGATAATGGATGAGATGATGAGATGATGAGTTGTTCAACAAGTAGTCGTCATTTTTCTGCGAATAAGAAACGTAAGACGGGGAGGTGTAGGGTCAAATAATGATGTAAGCTGAAAACAGACGTGGATCTTGTCTTAGAATTTCGTGAGGATGGGGTTGTTTCAACGAGAACGAGAACGAAAGGGATTGAAGATGGGGATTTGCGACTTTGCTTGACGATGGGGTGGGGGGACCTGAAGGACCTCCTAACCCTAACCTGACCTGTAAACTCCATATGGCGTAGGTACAGAATACGCGAGGTTAGACCAGAGACCAGAGGCAAATTCGACTCGGCCTGCTTTGGGGAATACTCCAGGAAGCGGATGTTACCTAGATCGTCCCGCTGAGCACTATGCCACGTGTGCGAGCCACCGCGGGCTTGTTCTTTTTTTTTCTTTTTTTTTTGCTTTCCTTTCCTTTCTTTGCCTCTGTTGGATGTGGCAGATGCAGAACGGGAGAGCGCGCGTGACGTTATGACAATGTATTCTTGGGGGTCAGGTTCCTTGAAGATTCTGGTTGGTAAAAAATTCAAACAAAAAACCTATCTGGTCACGCCTGACCGAGCTTCTCTGCAGGCACTTTGGATCTTTTGGTACGTCTGCAGCTCTGGCTGCAGATCAACTAGTCCGGCACTGGAATCCCAATGTAGTCTAGGTACCAGTACCAGTGCAGAATATTCTGTGAATGTGTCGTAAGGCTGATCCGTGATCTGACTGTTTGTTCTAGGTGATGATGGAGACTAAAACTAGATAAGCTAGACTTGTCTTCGTCATTGAGGCTGCAACTCCAGGGGCGTCGTGGTGGCGAGCGGCTGGGATTAGAGACAGGGAGAGAATAAAAAGAAAAAAAAGCAAAAAGGTCAAGCAAAAAAATAGATAGTAATAAGAGAGGAATTAATGAGGCAACAGGGAGAGTATAGGATCTATAGATAGGTAGACAATGTCTAGTGTAACGGGGATCAGATCGGATGCAGCTCCTAAGCCCTCTGGTAATAAGTCATAAGTAATGAATATGTAGGTATTTTCTGTAGGTGGTCCAAAATAGCCTCCGTGATAGGAATCTTCGGGGAGGTGCTCCTATGCGGGACGAAACAGACAAATAGCAGATGGCAGGCGCGCAGACGGGAGAGAGATGACTAGATAAACAATGATAGTAGCAGATAACCAGACTCTTCGGTTGGTCATATATTTCAGAAAGACCCTTTTTTTCACACGCTACATACAACATGGACACATGGCGAGAGGAGGAGGAGGAGGGGCTCGAGGGGTTCGGGGAAAGCAGTTGTCATTTACCGCTCAACTAACTAACAGCGCGTGCGCGCCATCTGTTTTTTTGGGTCTTGGCTATATGAACGATTGCGGGTGAGGGTCGGTATCTGGGGGTGGCTATTGGATTTCAGGGACCAGGAGACAAGGCGACAGGCTAACTAACGTACTGTACGGAATACAGTCAGTACTGTAATCAAAAATAAAGTCAACGGCCGACATGCCTCTTGCAGCAAACCAATGACCTAACGCACGAATTACTATAAACGTATTGATAACGTAGGTAGCTAGCTGGTTCATCTTATCTCCCCGGGGCATGACAAGATCTGAATTGTAATACCGACTAATAATCAGAAGAGACGTCTGCTGGCCTAGCGAAATCTAATACCTAATGTCAAACTAATCAGCACCACTACTGCCGTCTACGAGCGACTAGCTCTGTGTCGTACTATACTATTTTGGCCCATACCATGCTTCGGGAGGCTCACCAAGGTTCGAGGTACGTCGGAGAGACTTATGTTGTAACCACAAGTCGGAAAGTCAATCTGGCCGAGGGTGGCCGACAAGACCTACCTACCTACAGAATACCTATTTATCTATCTCTACCTACCTAAACTCTACCTATCTACATATACCTACCTGCTTTGCGTACCTACCTATATTTACTGCATTTACCTACCTACCTACCTACCTATGTACCTCCATACTTATCTGCCTCAGTACTGCAAGCTACCAGCGACGAAAGCCTGGTGTTTGTTAGCACAACTCGCCTGCAACATGACCTGAGGAGAGACGACTTCCACATCCAACGAAGGGGAGGGGGAAGTAGATGTGTTAGTGTTGACGCACTGCGTAGTGTACGTTCTGTACACCACATACATATAACTACCTACATGTGTAGGTAAGTGTTCTCTAAGATATGTATAGCAGGCAGTAAGTAGTAGGCCTAGGTTGATACAGTAGATAGATGGTTAGTACCCTTGCCGTACCCTATACGTCAGGTTGCGAGCCAATCTGACGCACATCTCACGCGACAAGCTGACCAGGTTGCGCTTCCATTACCAAATAGAAAAGCCTCTGTGCCTAGGCTGGGAATTATTTAACGTAATGAGCCCAATCTTGCCGAGTCATGCAGGGGTCAGGACTATACGGGTATGTGTGCACTAGACGGGTAGCTAGCCTTTAGAGACATGCCTTTTACCAATCATGGTGACGCTCGTCGAATCAGCTTGTGAAGATCGGATACTACCGCATACCTACCGCTCATGGCTGACACTATACCCAAGTGGCTTTTTTATGAGGGCTTTCCGGGGGATACTATGTATGTACAGACCGATGTACTTGACTTGTATGGTCCGAGGAAAAGCCTGGTTAGGTAACATGGTGACGAAATGTCCCCAGCCGGATCGTGAGGGAAGCGGAGAGTGGGGTTTCTTCATATTAAATCGACAGAACTACATACATTGATTGATTGGTATATATGGAACAAGTAAACTGCTATCTACCTGTAAGAGGTTGATCGGTGTATGCATCTGGATGGTGAGACACGACAATCATGGAATCATACTTGTACATGCAGCGAGATTTAGGTTTAGGTTAGGTTAGGCAGGTCGATAGATTACTGACTGAGTTAACAGAGAGGTTTTTTTTTTCCTTAAAAAAGGCACTATTCATGCTATGTATAATGGTGTCGTTTGACTTTGACTTAGACGGAACAGGCTGGAGATATGGAGATATGGAGATATGGAGATATGGAGATAGATGGATAGATAGGTAGGTAGGTAGATACCTAGGTAGGCAACCTAGAAAGGTACCTACTGATAGACTGGATTCTATCTACCATACATGTATGAATGTATGTACTTACCTACATGTACTATAGCAGTCGGGTTCAACGTTTCAATTAAGTATGTACCTCTTGCATATATTCCCTATTTGTCGTCCAGTCTCGGTTACGACATGTCATGATACCTACCTACCTGTATATGTACATTCTGTTGGTGAGACGGCGCACCCTACCTACCAGCCAACCTACCTAGACTTCCATTATGTCATCCTATCGCTGTCATTGGACATGCCACCTTTTCCTACTTACGGTGTAGCCCTGTTGAACCCGCTATGCAGAACACATAGATAACCAATATATAGCGAGAACTAGGTGCCAACTCTGCCAGCTTCGAGGTTTGCCGCCCCAAAGAGACGCGGCCAGAGATCTTGTCAAAATCTCTACATAATTGGAGCATAGAAGTTAAATCTACCAAAAGGGTCATACTTCTGTTTTAAGGTTTTCAGTCGGTCGCGTCTCTCTGCAGACAGAGGTTCGGGTTCGCCCGTCCCTGTCTCAAAAAGCCCCCGACTCGATTAAAAATTCTCTTTTTTCCGGGGTCCTTACCTGTTTGCATCATTCCCTCGCGGTAACGACAGGCAGATACCCAAAGAAAACATCAATTATTTTAGGCAATGGGAGGCTCCTAGCGGGGAGTTTCTTGTCCATGTTGGCGGGTGCCGTTGGACCCTGTACTTGTAAATAGCTGGATAGCCTCAAATTCAAGCTAAGCCTTGCCTTCCATATACTGTGTCTTGATTCATATCGGGTGAATGAGAACGTTAGTAATGTTGATATTAACGACAAATCGTTGTAGCCCACCACAGTCCAGAATGCCTAAAGAACTTGTGGTGGAGCAACTTCTTAAATACTAGATGATATAAGAGGTCTGGCTAACTCCTTAGACTCTAGTCTCCCTCTAGAAATACTCTCCTAATGAGCGAGGTCAACCATTACTGACTGACACAACCAGGATAGACATCACACGACTGTCCCCAGAGACCGACGGATTGAAGACCAAAAAGTTTGGGTAACAAATTCGATACCGAGACTATCCGATCGAGGAATGCAAGTATTGATACATACAGACACCGGGTGCTATAACAACAGGCCGCAACGCCCAATCCACCCTCCTCCTCCTCTCGACGTCAATGGCCGACCGCAGCAAATTGCTGGTTGATACCCACCTCTTCATCGGTAGCAGAGTGAAACATGCTCTGGCACACCCGCTCCGTTCCGCTGAGGATTTTTGTTTTATCCGACGTCATATCTCCTCTTCGCGCCTGCGGGTGGGCGAGAGAGTGTGCGACTGCGAGCTTTCACTACTTGGTAGGACTTGATGGACCGCGGGTGAAGCTTCACATGGCGAGGCCTGGTTAGCTTATTCGTTCTTTGGCTGTTCGAGTTGGGATTGTGATTGGAATGTTGGATATGGGGGGAAAGAGGAAGGGAAAGGGGCGAGAGGTTAGGAGACGGGAAACGTACTTCTGCCACATCGACCCGAAGAAGCCCGATTGAGGCTTCTGCTCGTTTAGACTGGAACGGCGAGCCATCGAGTTGGGGTCATTTGAGCGCTTGTAGTTCATGAGGCTCTCGTATGAGGGACCAGAGCTCTGCGATGTGTGGGCTTGATTAGCTATCTGGCTCTGTAGAGACTGGTCTACAATTATCTAGGATTTTGTGCAACATGATGGAGCTATAGAGGAGACGTAAACACTTACTCTTCGACGACGCGTAGTCGAGCTCTGCTGCTGCTGCTCGGTGGGCGATTTGGAGCTATCCATCTTGAGCGTAGCAGAGAGCAGTTCAATCGATTAAGCGGTGTTGGATTATGTCTGATTATGTCTTGTGTTTCTAGGTAGCAGTTAGGTAGGCAGTTTGGTAAGAAAGATGATCATCATACCACATGAAGCGGGGAAGAACTTGTCTTATAGTAGAGGTATACACATACTCCTTCCTGGTAGCAGAAAGACAAAGCAAAGGCCCTCCTATTGTAGGTAGGAGCTGCTGCTGTCATCCACTAAACGGCGCTGCCGGAGCGAGCTAGAGCTTCCCCAGATGAAAGAACCAGTACAGTTGCTCGACGTGCAGCACATACTGTGATCAGCAGTACGACTCAGGCAAGCTCTGTCCGTGTGTGCTGAACGCAGAGACGCGGAGAGACGTCAGTGGTCAGCTGCATCGCTCAGTGATG
Organism: Nemania bipapillata; assembly: GCA_029590615.1. Classification (NCBI taxonomy): domain Eukaryota; kingdom Fungi; phylum Ascomycota; class Sordariomycetes; order Xylariales; family Xylariaceae; genus Nemania; species Nemania bipapillata. The sequence continues at coordinate 4,131 of JAPESX010000719.1, read as the reverse complement.
ACTTCACCAATGAGGAATTGCAAGGAGCTAATCCCGACAAGCGTCGAACTTTGATTCGGTTCGGGGGACCTTGGGGAACTCCTCTGGCCATTTGTCCACCTCAGATATTGGAACGTATGTTCAGTTACACCTACCCCGCATTGATCTTCGTTGACGACCGGATCAGAGCGTTGCGATCGCCCCTCATACCTGGCTGGGTTATATACTGTATCAGCGCAGGAGAGTCAGACACTCGGTATTTATATTAGATAGGTGTAGATTGAGGTGATTAATGGATCAAGATCGAGCCACAACTAGGATGATTATGTCGAATGATCATACGTATCAGTGTGTATGTCTGAGATGGCCCCGCACCGGCCGCGAAAGTACAACTCCAAACAAGCATGTTGCATGCTGCATCTCTAAGATAATGAGACTGGATGCCTATACCCGCCTTCAGACCATAGATAGGCACCATAACTAAAGCTTAGGATCAATCAGTGATTGCTTAACGATCAGAGATCGATATCAGTGTTGACTAGCACTTATCAAAAGGATGGAACACGCAAAACTCCAGGCTGTCCGATAATACAACCCAATCTTCATCAGCAAGCATAATTGAAACTAATAGTGCACCGGCAGCAAATTTTGGTAGATTAGTCATCATATATTGTACTATATACCATAACTATGTTAACTCTTGATAGCATTTTGAGCTATGTGTGATATCTGGGTCCTAACTGAAGCAAGTACAAGTCAGTATATAAATCCATGTCATGTGAAGGAGTACAACTTCTCTGCGATGGCAGGAGTTACCCTAGTCAACAGGAGTGATAGGACAGAGGGATAGCTTACGCATGAAATTGGATTCCTGGTCAGTGTCTCGAGTATCATTATTATCTAGCACAGGCCATATGTCAGCTGTGGTTTTTACCAAACAGACAAACTTGAGGATTGAGTATGTAGTGTCAGGCTAATGGTTACTAGTTAGCATATGCATCTAACAATCCGCAATTGTTGGTACGAACCTCATTAAATCAGATTTTTGTGTTATAATGTTCATTTCCATATCCAGAGGACAGGATCAAACAGTGTGAATAGTGCTCATCATTTTAGAGAATTGGGATCCAGTAGAAGAAAGAAAAATATACCTATCGAGTACCGTTAGTAAAGCACACGACTAGTAAGCGTGAAAGCATTGGCAATTTAGAAGCACAATCAGCTGACGAAGTATCAACAAGAAGTCCAAGTTGACCTCCCCTCCAAGGGTTGTACGGCCTTGTTTTGACGAGAGAAGGGACGTGGGTTCGATATGTCCGCCCGTTCGTTCAAAGTATCCTCATGTGAATGAATGTTGACGTCAGGAATAGCACTAGGTACGTACCTAAGATCGTGACAGTTAGCTAGTGGTTCAATAACACATTGCCAGCATAGGAGGACACGAGAATTGAGGTCAGACAAGGCTGAAACTAAAACAAAATCGACATGATGTATTCGGAAAGAGGAATTCCTAGGTTTGTCGGATTTTTCATCATCCCTCACAGGGGTGCGGAAGAAAAGAAATGCAAACTAATTTAGAACGTACCTTTTCAATGTCATGGGTATGACTCGTCGTCAAAACTGTTTGATCCGTCCAAAGACGTGATTGGGGGTAGATCACGACCTAGCCACGAATCATTAGCTAGTGCTTCAACTTAGGTATTGATAAACAATGTCTAGCGAAGTAATTTGCTCATGGATTTCCTAATTGTATAGGTCTCTCCATGGTTTGTGTAAGATTTGGATTGTTCAAGATTTGATAATCATAGCAAATCCTAATGGCGCTGAGCGAAATGTTTGGGTGGAATAGAGGAACTTACAGTAGGAATCAAACAGATCAAGTACTGTAAAAGAATAAAAGAGAGGGATCTACTACACAATGGTATAACATCCACATTCGAAGCATCAAAGCTTCTGGTGAATGATTGACGTCGTAGGAAAAAAAAGTATGAAGCCAGGAAGAAATTTAGCAACCAGAATTCGCGATCTGAGAAAAAATAGCAAATGGGATGGATGGGTCTAATTGGCTGCCCCACATGTGCTAGTCCAGCTTCAAGAGAGGTGGGGGACGACCCTTGGTGTGGCGAATGATAAATGCACAGCCACATAATTCCCGGGGAAGGGGTACCCATGTCGGATACCTACAACTGTAGCCTATCGGACCCAATCGCGGCCGAGGCGGCTTTAAGATACGGTGCCTGCGTCACTCATCGCTGGCACCTTCTTTCTCTCCCTCTATTCTACTAAACCAACTCGCGTTCGAAAATCGTAGTTTTTGGCTGCGATAACACGAACAACATGGTCGCCTCTATAGGTGGCATATGGGCGCCGCTGGCCCTGCGGCTTGCCCGTAGCACCGCCTATAAAGCGACGAAGCTTATACGGAATAAGCTGGCCAGTGTTACACGACCCGTCAATGTCGCCGTTGAACCCATTTTTGTCCGAGCACAACCCCGTCATCCAATCCATCCAGCCGCCTTTTTACGCCAGCAGAAGAGCCGACGATGGCATTCGACAAATGCCACCTACAAGAATATCGATGCCGCCGTGCGTCGCTTCATGAGCACTGGCCGACTCAGTGAAATCCCCCGCTTTGACCGCTCCAAGTTCCTGAACACTCAGGTCGGCCGAGCCGTCTCCCAGATGACCGGTCGGGCTCCGTTCGCAAGCACTCTACGACCCAATCTCACAGGAGGTGCTCTGCCCCGCACAGCCGGTGGCTACGGTCTCGGATCAGGACGTGTTGGTGGAGCTCGGTACTTCTCGCATGCCCCGGCCTCACAAGCCCAAGTCTTCCAAAACGTATCTGCGGCGGTGCGAGCCTTCTGGATCTCAGGCCAGAAGGCGCAATTCAACGGCGTGAATCATCGTGGGGAGAAGCAATACCGTGCCGTATCGGCCCTTGAACATGAGGCCGCCCACAAGATGGCCTCGGTGCCCCACCATACCGCGGGCTCCTACATCGACTTCCGGTTAAACCCCGTCATCACCTCGCTCAGCCCCCTAGTCGGCGCTTTCCCCTACCCTTCCGCCGGTATCAAGGCCCCCGTGCTAGATGCCACCACCCTAAACACCGAGGGTTTCCTCGATGTGCTGTCTGTTGACTTTGCTCGGGCGCTAAAGGATCTCACTTCCACGCTAGCCGACATAAAGAAGCTTTCGAATTTAGGGGATCTACCAATTCAACTCGAGAAAGGCTATATCTTACGAGTACGCTTCCCTGGAGTTGATGCGGAGACAGTAGAATCTCTATGTGATGATCTCGGTCTCACAAAGGGTGTTGTTCGCGAGGATCCGAACTTCGATGCCGAGATGGGTGTTCCCATGGCACTGAAATTCCCCTACGCACCAGACACTCACTCTCCTGACGGCCGAGGTTTGGTGGCATTGACATCCCCTGGGGGCTCACTCCGGTCTGAGGATAGCTTCCCCGCCGACCATGAGCTATTCGAAGGCTTCGAGGAAATTGCCGACAATCCCTGGCTATCATCTTCTGATCCAGAGGGCTACGAAACCATGTCGCCCCCAATCAGCTCTGGGGAGCATTGCTCCGAGGATTTTGAGGGTTTAGAAGGCGTTTATCGTTTCTTGGAAGAATGTGACCGAGCTCGGGGAAGCTACGGTGCCCTGGTTTAAAGCACTCTTAGTGCTCTGATGTTAGTTTGTCTGGGCGTTCAGGAGAGTCATTAGTTGAAATTGATCAGAAGCGAATTAGGGATGAAGGAATAACCACACTCTTTGTATCACGATTATTTATATCCTTGGCCGATGAACATTCTGGCCAGTGAGTAGCAATTTCATATGTATGCTACATTCAAGCATTGGAAATAGGCACTCATTGATGTGAACGTAGATTGATGCCTAGAACGTAATTCCTGTAAATTGAGGGTATAGTTTTCATCACCGCCCATTTCTCGAACGCGTATATATCTCTGAGAACCGTGGGTATATAGCCAAACCATATCTCTATGGTTGAAGTGATACGTCGCCCGAGCCCTAGTCTCCTAGCTGTTTATAGGTTATCGTGCTCCGTGACGCCAACTCATGTATCAAATCTCGTCTTCCGTTTCCCCGTGCCAAGGCCCTGGGCCGTTTTCCCGTTCTCTACAGCCG
>JAPESX010000718.1:0-14791 GCA_029590615.1 Nemania bipapillata | reverse complement strand
GAGATCAATCTCGTCCATGTTGTCATCGTCATCGGCTACCACAGAGACAAGTGTTAATTAAGATTCAAGCTAGAGTTACTTGGTTGCACTGGTGCTTACCATCATCGCCAGCCTAGAAGAATACATATTAGCTTAATTATGCATGATAGTATGACTGCAAAAGTCATTTATGCTTACCTCCTCATCTCCACTGTCTTCATCTTCATCTTCATCCATAGACTGATCAATAGGTTCCTCGGTTGCGACAGCCTTGCCTTTGCCTTTCACATCGACCGTCTCATCAGTGGCCTTGGTGGGGTCCTGGGGGATGGTGGTACCGTTCGCGGAAGCCATTGTGACTTGATTGAATGATTAATTGTTTTAAGAAGAGGTTAAAGTGTAGAGGGTGCTGGGAATTCAAGTTGGGATGATGCGCGCGGAAGAGTCGCAAGTGGTTATGGGTTGAGAAGAGTAAAGGTGGATGAGGGAAGGCGAGTGTTTATTAGGTGACCTCAGCTGCTAGCCAACCAATTTACAGCGCCAGGTTATCCACCAGGCACAGTTCTGCCAGTACACCTCCGCCACCGCCTACTTATCGATAAGTAAAAGAAGCTAAATCAGACAGGTACAGGCGATTTAGGTAGTGCTTAGGTACCCAGGTACCCAGGTACCAAGTACGGTACCTGGGTACTCTACCTCATGCCTCAGCTTTGTGTTTGGGGAGCTGTGCAGAGAAGGCAAGCACAGAGAGCTGTAATTATAGGAATAATATGGGTTGGAATGATGAGAGGGACAAAAATGGGTCTCGGCAGGTCTCTTCCGTGTATGTAAATCCAAGTCTCCATACTATCATCTTAAGACCTGGAAGGCAACGGGAAAGCAACCAAGAGTAAGAAGTCACTGGAAAGATATCCTGAGAGAAGAAGAAAAAAGTGAGAAGATAGGCATCTGTTATAATGCGTCGAGTAGATTGAGAAACTCTATTATTTCTTGTCGTCGCCTCCACCTAGAACACTCATCAAGACAACGAGTGCTATCACCCACCAGTACCTGCAAAGCTGTTAGCAGGCCTAATATGAAAGCTGTGAAATGAAGAAAGGGCTCTTCCTCGCAAAAGTTAACTAGGGACCACGTACTTCTGAAGCATTGTCTTCTCTTCTGGGACAACCTGCTTTCCCTCGGGAGATAGTACGATGGGCTTATTGAGGTCGGGTTGCTTCCCAGCTGCAGTTACAAGCACCATAGCCTGGGGTCCAAAATCTCTCGTCTGTCCCGCATCAATCCTCACGCCCCGGATTGCCGCGCTAATCGGGACCCCGGAGTGGTCTACTGATAAAATCAGGGCAGGTGAATATCCCTTAGCGAAATTATCCACTGAGGCAACGGAAGTTGAGGAGGCCCACTGCTTGGTTGCAGGGTCGTAGATGCCGACGCGCACGAGCTTTGTCTCGTCGGGCAGCTCAGGTGCATCATATGTAAGAACTTGGGCCTCAGAGGGAGTGAGTATGTCGTATTGGAGCTCAGCGAGCGCGACAGGTGCCGCCGGTGATGCCGCTACCGCTTGTATGTAGATGGTAGACGTTCGCTCACTGGCACTGGCGAAGCCGGCGAATGTGAAGCCGGCTAGGGCCGACAATACTCTCCCTAGCTGCATAACGAGTAGAAGCGATGTGATGGCAGTCTAGGAAGAGGCAGTTCCGCTGGCTGGCTTAGTGGATAAAGTATTGCATCAATCTACAGCACGATTCTTAGTAATGCGAAAGGAAGATGGGTAGGACAGCTGTATGAATTAGCTAAATTACCAGTGGATTAGGTTACGGTGGTATTAGGGGGGTACAGCGGTCGCAGCCGCTGCCACTTGATCGGCAACAGCAGGCTAACGACATCCCTCCCTACCCATCATTTCACCAATCGAACAGCTTGATAGTGTAGCAGTAGAATGCTGCAGACATTTTAGTTGTTAGCGTAAAGGGTATATGGGCTGGCTACCATGACAGGGAGACTCCAAAGGACTGGTTACTAGTATAGAGAACGAAGTAAGGTGCCTTCAGCTTCATTTCGCTACGCCTTTGTTGGCTGACAGGTGCTCTATGTGTGCAGCTAACTGTGAGGATGAAAGCCACAGAATTAGTCCTCCCACATCGGCAGGTACAGAATACACATTGCTTCTCGTAATTTGTGCCCTCATCATTTACTCGACTCTCTTAAACTATCCAACATCTTGCATGTGGCCAAGAATGAGTCCAATGCTGCAAACAGACTTCAAGCTTTCCAGTTTCGAGGTATCCGACGCACAGGACATTGGACATCATGTCGAAGTACCCGCTACGCGAAATAGTCCATTATATCGGACAATGTTTCCTCAGTTCAACACAGTCACAGAAGCACAAAAGTAGCAGATGACTCGTTGGTATATCGAAACATTAGAAATTACACTCTATGCCTCGAGAAAAGAATTTTGAATGTATGTTCCGTTGATGGGATGCTGGTCGGTTGTTCCGGTTGGACTGTTATAGATCAGAACCATGAAGGGCACGAGAATGAGAGAAAAGGCTTGAAAGCATCCTGGCTACTAGATACACTCGATATAGCTGGGTTGCTCTATTAAAAGATAGGAAAGTAGAACGCTGTCGGGTTTTATAGTATACTTGCTTGCTAATAGTTTCTAGGACTGACATTTATGGTACATACAGAATATCAACATCAAGGGGCAGGTTCAATCATGATACAGCGCATTTGTAAAGGAATGGATCAGCAAGGACATATGTGCTCACAGCCCTGGAGGGGTGTCACTGTACTAAAAGTTTGGTTTCGAGATTGTAAGTCATGTCGAGACAACTCATGGTGCAATCACAAGCGTTATATAAAGCCTGAGTAAAAGCGGTAAATGTGCTAAGCCCAGCCTATTGCGCGCTAGGAAATTGGTAAGACCTGTTAATAGGCACTTGTACAGAAGTATTATATCAACGTATTCAATTACTTAGATGCCTATCTAGCTCATAAACTACCTAATAGATATAATATCGTGAGCTACGTAGATGGTCTCAAAATAGAGCCGCAAGGTTTAAGCGCCTAGGTAGGCTTTCAGCAGCAAACGTTAACCTGGTATACTCATGACTCTGATTTATTGAATCTGATTCCGCATTGGAGACTGGACGCCGCCGCCTGAGATGGAAATATTCTGCCACCCATAGACCAGACTCCAACCTGCCGAACTCCAAACCCCTTTCCCCCACCATTTATAATATCGTAGGTATTTTCTTTATAGAGCCCCTATTTCCCTTCTAGTCATCGATTTCGTCTGTCTCGTCGCCTTCTAGACTACTGGGCTTCACCTCTTCTTGGATGGTATACCCATCACAGCGTTCAACTAGCCCTTTATAATAAGCTTCTAGTACCTCTGGAATAGGCACTATCCTCCAATCTACTCGATAGAGGAACTCCAATTCTAGGAGCTTCAGCTCAGCAACCTTGACACCACCAACGCGCGCGTAGAATGAATTATTCCAGAACGAGTCGGATAGGCCCTTCCCAGCCACGGTAGCCGCCGTAATTAAAAATCGATGCACAGTCAAGGTATTGATGGTAAAGTCCGGGTACAATGCGCACAGACGGTCGATATAGTATACCATAGAGAGCAACAGGGGCGGGGTCAGGGTAGCATGCTTCGCGAGTCGCTGTAGATAGTCCAAGACGGATATACCTGGCGCTGTTCTGCAGATAGGCGGGTGAGAAATCCAAGCCAACTATGACGAAGAAGCCTGATATCTTACCTAGAATGAAACCTTGTGAGATTGCCACTCTTCATCGCTAAAGAGTCATTCGTTTCAATCAACTCCCCTATCATGTTGGCGATAAGGATGACCATATCCTCAACGTCGCATAACTCATAGCGCAATGGTAGCACTTTAGGAGGACTCGTGTTGGGGCGGGTCCGCTTCGGCGAGCTGGATTGGCTGGCCTCGACGGCAGATATGATGCCATGATCTTGAGAACTGCGCCGTTTTGCTGGTGAGAGTGGATTCGTCGATGGTTTATGCGACGGGGCAATCTCGGGGGTGCGTTCGACAGGTGCTTCAGGAGCCTTTGATGGCGGAAGAGGCTGCACTGTTACTTTCTCGGCGGCGGCAGTGGAAGGGGGCTTGCGGGGAGCAGGCGCATCGGCGGCTCGTAGAGGAACCGTTGGATCGAAGGGCTCCATAGGTGACATCTCCCATAATAAGGGTCTCGATCCCCGGACAGAATTGGGTGAGAATGTCAGATATCGTTGTGGCAAATAAGAGAAGACCCTCAGGCATCTGTAGGGCGACCTTCTTCGCGCCAGATGACCGTATCCTGTGAATAGTCTTGGGAATCTCGAATGAATAATTTGCCGGTAGTAACGCAATAGCCTGCTTCAGCTCTGGGTCATCTAGAATCTCAGGGGGCACCTGATTTAGTAACCTCAGAGGTCGCCTTGCTTGTGAAACTGGTACTTTTTAGTTTTTTTTNGCATACTTGCATGTTATAAACCCAAGAGGTGCGGTATCTATCTGCTCGTTCTTACCTTGAATTGCGCCGCTGTCTCCATCTGCCTTCTCTGTCCCTCCATTTCTTGCTGCTGTTCGTCGCCCGACAAATCTCTTCCTAGGCTGTTTAATAGCGGGTTCAGGCGGGGGAGGGGCATGTGCCTCTTCGATATCTGCGGCGATGCCTATGTCTGCTTGCGCGCGATCCTCTTCCATAATGTTGCCACTGCAATTTAAACAAATTTGCTAGGGCCTTTATTATATAACCAGGAAATTTTATCTTGCAGTAAAATTCTTGAAATTGGAGGAGTACCTAAAGGAGCGTTGATAAATTTACAACTCCATATCTACAGTACCTACAGCTTCGGGTGGATAGAAACCTAAAATCTGCAGACCCGCAAATATCATATCTCCCTTAGCTAAATATCCTTGATTCGTGCTATTCTTGTCGGAATAGCATCACACCTATCTAAGGGGCATTCAAGATTAGTGAGCCTAGGTCTCTAATTTCTATCAGTATCATTAATTATGGGAGATTACGATTGGCAAGGGTACAGTCGTGCTCATTACTATCTATCTTGAGAGAACTAGAAAAAAAATTTCTTCCTATTTTTGTGCCACTTCTCCGGGGGTATGTACGCATGTAAAGTATTACATTTACGGAAAAAACGTTTGGTTGAAACAACTCTGCGCTCACTTAGAAACAGTGTAACGAGTCTGATGGACAAACAAGTAAGTAATATGGCCTCTGCCCCTCCTAGTCTTAACCTGATACCAATGTAAAGGCTGTCAAAGATGTTCATGACTATCTCACAAACTCATTGTCTGTTATTCTTTGATGAAAACCACGCCGTTCAGCATGATGGCCAACTTGGCATAATACCTATCATCTACTCCTTTGTCTCCGAATCATGTTTTATGGCCACACAGCAAACATAAAATGCCTGCATTTCCCAGAGCATTTGGTTTTTACGCCCACACCAGTGTTCCTCTTTTTACATCCGGGCTTCACGAACGGAAAGCATTCTCCAACTCACAACCGAACTCCAATTTAACCTTCAAGATGTGTACCTGCAACGCTTACACCTTTCGCAAGTGTCGATTTGCCCATGCCAAGTTTGAGCCGGTAAGCATCTGTTTACTCCCACGGCTCGGCCTCACAGCGAAATGCCAAGAGAGAATCGTCAACGGCGACCCGGATATTGTTCGCAGATTTCCCGTGGTCGATGAAACCTGTCACATATGCTTCCCAAGAGAAGCGCAGCTCGAGCAAGAACGAAAACAGGATGAGGAACGACAAAAGGCGGCCGAGAGTTGCCGAGCCTCACGATGGATCCCTCTCTTTTGGAACTAGTGGCTCCGAATGCTGACGGGTAAGTATCAGTGAGTAAGTCGGTACATGCTTTCGATCTACGTCGATTCAAATGAAGAGGCACTGGAGTATTGGTAAGTTCGGGGCTCCAGCCCTGATCGAGCCTGTAAACTAGGCCGTCTGAGTTTGACGATGGAGTTGACATGAGTATCTTGCATTCAGTTCCGCTGTTTATTCAACTGCACAGGAAATATTAACTATCACTGGTGTAAAGGCGTATGGAGAATAGTAGTTTAGCTCAATCCAATGTTTTTTGTGTTTAACAATAGATGTAAGTGACGTTTTTAAAGTGCATAGCTTAAATTTGTGAGGCATTGCGCGAGAGTACTTAGTAAATCAATTGGTCATCATAAGCCCGTACACTCTCTAGATACGTCTTCACTTGACTCCAATCTTTGCACACTATTGATATAGTTAGGACAATGTAATATAGATATTGACGTTATGAATCCGAAACGTGCTTACCGTGCTTAGAATCCCAGCCATCGGAGCCTCCATTGTGATCAGGAAATGTAGTCTCTAGCCCCTCTAGAGCCATATCGGCACTGCACATAATCGCCCTATAACAGTAGAGGGATTAGAAAATACGGCGTATTATAAAAACCTGGATCATTGGGTTTCTCAAGGACGTGCAAGGATGCGCAGGGCAAAAGCTCTCCCGAATAGAGAAACCAAGGACTTAACGTACTGTCGCATATAGTCGAAGCAGTGAATCATGTGCCAATGATGATCATCGGGGATTTCATGGCCGGATGTTAAGCCGGAGTATGTTTGCACGATAGCGAACTAAGTGCTGTATTAGTGCCAGCCCAAAGACACAATCTAGAGTGGATGGGCGCGTACAAGGCAGTGCAGTTGATGTGTCGCTGATGTCGTGAAGACAGTCTTCTCTGGCCACATGATAGGAGTCGGTAGGTCGTGGTACTTTTCCGTGTCATTAACCCAGACAAACCCCATCCCAACCGGCATAAGCTTGTTCCACTTGTCTAGAACCTCTTCGCTGAAGAACTCAGCGGTATCATTTGGCGCATATGACTCGTCTCGCACGAATGTGGTGATCTTAGATGAGACTGGCGACTGTTAGCTTCAGGTGTTTCGATACACGCGCTGATTCATTTCCCACATTTCGGTCCTACACCCGTGAAGTCCTGTCCGAATTGCCAAATATTTGGGTCTCGCAACACTGCTGGTGTCCTCCACTGGTCTCGAACAAGCAAAACCAGAATGATGAGTAATAACGCGGTATCGATTATCCATCTTGATGATTTGACTATGGCTAGAAGGCGACTCCGCGTTGTCCGCCGTATCGGACTGTTAAGCTCCACGTCGTGCCACTGCTTCTCGTCGCCCATCAGAGACTCAACCTCGGTGCTGGACCTCGAATCGGATTGATCGTCCGCGCGTACGCTGCCATATTTAAGCTTCTGCGATTCCATAGTGATCTACACAGGCAGGACCAGCTGCTAAGAAGAGAAACGAAACAATGAAAACAATTGATTAAAAGGGTAGATCAGAAATGAATGAGAAAGCGATGTTGCGAGTGAAGCTGGGCACATTGTGCCTTATTACTCCTGTAAGGTCTGGCATGGTATGTGCTAGTCTACAAGTAGGTGATTCGTCCATCCATTTACATCGTGCTAGTGTGGTCATGTTTGAGGCCGTTAGTAAAACCGCATATGTTTCGTCTTGGCGGAGAATCCTGGCCTCATAGCGGGCTTCCCACATGGGCATCCATGCTCAGACATAGTTGAGACGTGACAATTCGCCAATTAGCGGTGCTCATTGAATAACTCTAGATACAATCAAACCAGACGTGAAAAGTCGAAGATCGCATGTGTAATGGTGCATATCAACTAGGGATTTCGCTACCCATTTGATGGGATAACTGGAAGATGGACAGGGGGCGGCTCGAACTAGGCTAAAATGCTTGGCCTTAAGATCATCACTATGCAAATCATCACATCTTAACATAGGCAATATATTTAACCTACTAGACTACCTGGGTACTTGAATATTGTTATGATTTGTACTCAAAATAGTGCGAATTCTAGGTAAGTATTCTAGTTTCGAAGTAGCTTACCACGTAGGAGCTTATTATAGTGTGTGTCTATTCCGCGTTGAATTTTATTCTCAGCGAGGAGATATTATCAGTATATAGCACAGGCCGTGAATGAGAAACATCGCTATCCTTAATTGTGCCATTTTAACTACTGGCGGGTCTAACACGCTTCTAGCTATTCGGCTGGCGTAGATGCGCAATAGCGTGACAACGCTGCAAGCACGCACATGTAATATGGATATTGAGACGTATAAATAGCCAGGGAAGGCACTATGAATCATATCAGCATCAATCCAAAGATTGTATGAATGGATAACTTATCCCTTAATAAGGGGGCTGCTCTGATCCGACGAAGACGATTTTGTAAAAATCTAACTATCGGAACAGAGCAGCCTAAGACGACCCCCAATAGAAACCGTCTCGTTTTTTTCAGTACAAAAAATTTACTACCAGAGCTCACTTACTCAGTGTTGCTGTGTCCACATTCATTCAGCACCGGACAAGCACGAAACTTTGACACCAACTCGAGATGGGTCCCGGTGGATGAATTAATGTGGGAAGCGACACCTTCCAGATTGCTCAAGTCCATGTCCCTCAGCATTGCCAACTCTAACCTGAATGTGTACCGTCTTCGAAGTTTTGGCATGAAATCGGCGAGTTTCAAAACACGAATTAAGTCTCTAGCTCTACTCAAGAGAACCTCTTTCAGAAAAACGCACTGCCAACAAAGACTAGTTTTTGGTTCGCTTCCGTCGAGCTCGGATGAGCAGCTGGGAAGGCATTTGCGTACGGCCAAAAACATCCATAAAATCCGCACTTTCATCTCGCTAGCCGTGTAAGGGGAAGGCGAGGGAGTATCAACCACCAGGAGGCAGTTGACAAGGAGATGGCGTCCTCCATCATTGTGAGGCAAGCTCACAAGAGAAGGTTAATGCGCCTGACCGGACCTCCAAATAGATACATTGGTAGCTAGTACCCAAATGTAGTACGGGAGCTGGCAAGTTTACCCGGTAGGTTGGATGAGTTAGAGATTGCTTATGAAAAATCGGGTTTTACACCGACACTACGCGGGCTAGATGCGACAAGAGAGATCCGGGTACCCAGGGCTAGCAATGAGGCATATGGCATGATATCGAAATTCGAGCATTTCTGTTGAAACCGTGCTAATCTTCGCTCACTTGATCCAGCTAAGGGATTATTCAAGATGATTCTGGCGAGAAGATCAACGGCATAGAGTAGCGAAATGCTCGGTCTTTCGATTGGATGTGGCCAGCATTGTGCCCTTCCCATATACTCTCGAGAGCGCAATGTGGCACGAGAAACCAACATCATGTCTAGCCAGCAGTAGCAAGCTAATCCCAATGCATCTCCTACCGGGCAAGCAAGTCGAGCATCGCCAATACGATCCATAATGGCCAGAGTACGAGTTCCAGCAACGGTGCTGACGAGCGGCCCTAGGGGCTCTTACCAGAACGACTCATAGCAGAGATTCTTACGCGCCAAAGGCGACTGAAGTGTCCACCACCACCCTTCCACCGCTTGATGGCAGCTTATCGGACACTGCTTTTCAGCAGCGACAGAACCACGAGACCAACAAGAAGTATATAAGGTGGATTCGGACGACTATGAACGCAAGACTAAAACCAAGAGAACTATTAGGGTTAAGTTCCGAGACACCGTTCCCTATGACGAGTCTACAGCCAGAACCATCTGGCTCATCTCACACGACAATCCCCACGCGGCATACACATTAGGTCGCAATGACCTCGAGTAGCGACGTGTCGTGTGGATGGAAAAGACCGGCCAAGGGGTCCGAGGACATTCCTTACGGAAAACGGGAATCGGAGGACTGTGGGGGAGGCGACGTGCGAGGTATGTGAGTGCACATCCGACCTTGCGAGAAGGAGGACGTGCGAAAGACGTGCAACTTGAGCAGCGTTCCAGAGGCATAAATCGTGAAGAAACTCGTATCTCGACGGGAATATCAGTGGCCAAATCTCCTCAGGTAGCACATTGAGAGTTGACTAATTTGAGGTTGTACATGGGAGTAGTATGAGTATGGAAAAAAAAAGAGGCCAAAGGACCAAAGTAAATACTGTCGATGATTACTTATAGGCGAAGCGCGTCGCGCGCTGGTGTCGTTGCTATGGCCACTCTTTGGCAGCGTTGGAACACCTGGCATCAGCTGACAAACTTCTAAGTACCTAGAATATTCTATAGGCATTACAGCACACTTTAGGTGCTTAGCTATAGCGTCTATAGTGGATAAGTATTCTGTAATCGAGAGGTCCGTCCTTATGTGCCTAGAATATTATATATGTCGTCACTACCATAGGTATGCGTGTGCATAAGCTGCTTGAACGCTGTATTATCTAATGAACGCCGCGAATTTAAAATTTAAGCTTTTATACGAGGCTATTTCTACTTGAGAATTAGATCCCCGGATTCTCTCATCATGGACATTAAACAAGATGTCAAAGAAGATATTAAGAATGAAGAGACACTCGTCTCTGCTCTCGAGAGAAGTGGCACAAAAGCATTTCAGCCAACAGCCGATGCACAGTCTCGTGCAGAAGGCCAGAAGGAATTCGGGACCCTGATATCAAGGTTGGTAAATGTGACCATGTTGTTGTCTTATTCTTCTTCCCTACCTTCTTTCTGAACTCTTCGAAGGACAGGTACTACGGCACTGATCTCTTCCTTGAACACCCTGATTAAGCCAGGTCGCGTCCCAGACTGGCTTCGCATCCACTTGGTTGATATTCTTACACTGCTGCCACAGAGGCCAGATGGTGTCCGGGCGACACTGGAATTCGTCTTTTCGGTTCATCCGTCAAGCACTGTCAAGTTATCCGAGGCTGCTACCCCTCAAAAACAAGGCGCCAATATCACCATGGAGGCCTTGAAAATGGCATCGACTCTTCTATCTGTTCCCCCTTCATCTGTGAAACCAGAAGCTTGGTTCCCTGGTATTGCACCTCAGCTTCTCGCTCTTCTGGATGGAAAGAATGGCCCTGATCTTGCCAGAGTTGCTGCGTATGTTATAGGTTTCGGCGTTTTGGGTAGAAAGCAATTTGGCGCTCCTGGTATGGCAACTATACGATCCCTTGTATACCCAGCTTGCTGATATCGAGTTTCAACTCAGGAACCGCTGGATGGAGCTCATTTGCTGAGCCAATGTTGGCTTGCATCAACCCCTCCTTATCTTCTAAGGAGAGTCCAACTGAACCCTTAGTTTTCAGTGCTGGACTTGACGAAGTAGTCGACCTCCGGAAACACACGATCCTAATTCAGGCTGATGTGCTTCATGTTGCTTTGAGACGTTTATCTTCATTACTGAATTCACATCCTAACCCAGGTTTGACCAAACGGTTACTGAGCCCATTACTTTTACCTCTATGGGCTCTGTCGTCCTGTGTGCCGTCGACTGCCCATATAAGAGAGCGATATTGCCAATTGGCACAAGATCTGATCGATATATATCTTAAACTTGCTGGGTCTACAGACAAGTTTATCGAAATCATGAGCAACCTCTTATTCTCGGGTTTCAACAGAGCCGCAGAGCCGCGATGGTCTTATGAGCAAATAGGCGACGCAGGCGTCCAAATCAGACGGTTGAATGATGATGAAACCACAATGCCCACACAGCTTGATTTAGAGATTATGGATTCAAAAATATCAGCATTTATTGATCTTCTGAAACGAAATGCATCGAACAATGATCTCTCAACATTTTTCTTAAGACTTTTCGCTACCTCCCTCGGTTCAAGGAAAGACACAAGCATTATACAAGTGGTAGCTAGCAAGAGCGATAGCGGCCCAATATCGCAGCTAATCCAGGCCCGAATACTACAAGAAATGATGGAACAACTCCCCGATAAATTAATCTCAAATGCTAAACAACTACTGGAGCTCGTCAGCAAAGTCCTTGGCGAATTCGGCACTGAGTCTGCAAACGATGATGCAGTCCCTGTGGCTTTGAGTTTGCTTAATATGGTTATCACCGTACCGAATTTTCAGCGAAAGGATGTCCCTGAAACTATACTAACAGATATAGAAAATTCGTTGACGAGGATTAGTCTGGCACGGGAAGCCGGTACATCACAAACTGCATATAACTTGTCACAACTTCTAAAATATCGAGACGAGTTGGAAGACCCTACAGACAGACCGGCAACCTTAACGGACCGACAGATTGAGGATAAAAAGACGTATAATCTAGCGCTCTCATATATCACGCAAGCTGATTCACCACCCCCCGTGCGCTCTGAAGGTTTGAACCTACTAGGCACTCTTATTAAATCTAACAGTGCTATTCTTGATATACCATCTACCTTAGTCCTGCTATCCTCGATCCTTAGCGACGACGACGAGTACATTAGCTTGCGCGTGATAAAAGTGTTTGTTCAACTGTCGGAACGGCATCCGCGCTCTACTATCCGAGAGGTGCTAGACCAGTATGTCGATATAACGGAACGGCAAAACACAGATACACGCCTACGATTTGGCGAGGCACTACTACAGCTCATGCAGAGACTTGGTGAGACGTTCGCGGGTGATATCGCCACACCCGTCGGAGAGGCACTCCTCGCACTTGCAGGACGTCGTGCCCACCGACCTAAGACCGAAGAGCGGCAAGCTCGTGCGGAACAAGCCGCTGCACGAAAGCGTAAAGCTAAAGCTAAGCTTGGGAATAATTCAGGGGTCCCCATTACTCTTGATGATGAGGACGATGATGTAGATATGGATCTTGAGGAGCAGACACCCGAAGAACAAACGCGCAACGCACTTCTCGCACGTATCGTATCTGGCTGGGAGAGCAAACGGGGTAGTGAGGACATGCGCATTCGGGCTTCGGCACTCTCCCTCTTCGCCTCTGGCCTGGAAACAAATATCCGTTCTTTCGCCCCATCGCTCATAGACGCTGCTTTAGCTCTGAGCCTTGACGTGCTCACGCTTGAGGCTGGAGTCTTGGAAGCAGGGATCCTGCGGCGTGCAGCCGTCACGGTGCTATTGAGATTTGTGTACGCATTAGGAGAGGCTCGAGAGCGCGGGAGTCAACTAAATTTTGGCTCGGGATTCACGACAAGAGAAGAGGACCTCGTACGGGCTCTAGGGTACGTGGAACAGACAGACGAAGACGGACTTGTACGCCAGCATGCCCGAGATGCCCTAGAGAGCCTACAGAACCTCCGCCTCGTGCAACTTGTACCACGCCAACGAAACCAGGACGCCACGCCGTCAGTTGTGAGGATTGCAGGATTAGACATGAGTAGACCGAGCCTGCCGGTGTTAGATGCGGATGACAGGAGACGCGCTAGGCCGAAGATCGAAGAGATTGAATGATCAAACTGGACCGATATGGATGGATAACTATTCTGCTGAACCTACATAATAGGAAATTACTTTTTCAAAACCTTGATAGATATACCTACCTAAATCGTTCTAAGTTTAGAAAACTAGCTACCTAAAAAGTAGTTGGCTTCGAAATAGCAATCCACATATTTGTGTTCAAGGCACTGTTTAACCAACCTATGGTTTGTCCAACAGTCTGTTATTAGGTCAGAGCATCGCACAAGTAATTATATACGGATAAGAGATATCTAGTACATGTGCTCCTACTACAACATATAACACTTCGAAATGCGTCAATTTTCGAGGGCTTGAGGTAGACTAGACAATCTGTACTTAGGTACTTAGGTAACCAGGATACGGGCTGTCTTTCATTCGGGTTTATCCATAACCTCGGAAGGTGCATAATATCTCTTTTTAAGCTATGTAAGTTAAGCATTCAGGTCTTAACCTTCATCATCGTGCCGCGTCGAGCTTCCCGAAGAGGATTGGGAACCCTGCGTCTTTAACCGGGCTCGGAACGAAATAAGTTCGGGTTCTTTAAGATGGCTCGCCGTCTAGACTAATCTACTTGTAGGTATTCTGTATTTCAGGCCTGATTGCCATCACATCATCATAGCCCATTCTTAGCGATCCTAATAATCGTCTTTGGCTTGATTGCTGTCGATCGAAACGGAGCTCCGTGCTCGCTCAGCTAGCCTGCTAGCGGACTTTATCCTGGGTCGTAGTTTCAACAGACTTCTCATTTTACTTGGTGCTCCCAAACACCACCAAGAGATTACCGATTGCGGACTATCCGACTGAGGTCCAGTTCCGATCGTACATACCTGTTAAAACACTCAAAGCGAGACTGCGGGACTTACATACCTTGCTTGCCTCACTACCGTTGCTTCTTCTCTACTAATCCTCCTCCATTAGCTACGTATTTATTCTACAGTGAACGGTTTGATCTTCAACCTCGAGACGATAACGTCCTAGATCCCATTCACTCTCCATCGCCACCTAACTTCTATTCGAAACTGCGGGGACATAAATATTCTACCTACCACCCATGGATGGTATTGGTCACGTTATCGTCGCTCCGTCCTTGATCATTTTACGACCAAACTGGGGTTAACTGGGTGTGGAAAGCTGGTAAAGCGCATCGCGTTTCCCAAATCATGAGCCTACGCCAGGGCGGGCCAAAGACGTGGTCCCTCAGAGACACGTATGGTTAGTTTAGCAGTGCCCTTTTTTCACCTTCTCTCTCTCATACACACATTTCATACCTACCTAAAACATGTGTCACTATGTGTGTGTTGCTGCTAACGGGGTGCTATGTTTCTCCCGGGCTAGGCTTTATTGCGTCCTTCTGTGAGGCTCAGGCGCAAACCCAGCGAACTGGCTTGCAGCCCTCCGCTCGAAGCTTTCATAGCCGACCACGTATACAATGCATGTCGAAGCATCATGGCCGAGACGCCGCTATAATACCAACGTCGGCGACCAAATCCCAACCCTTGCTTTCCCCCCAGCAAAGTCCGC
>JAPESX010000717.1:0-14856 GCA_029590615.1 Nemania bipapillata | reverse complement strand
CAAAAAGCCTCTAATATTCTTTCTCCTCGCTGCTTTTGGCTTGCCATATCTTATGAGTAAGGCGATCCGATCCCTAGCTGCATCCGCGGAGGAAGAAGAGCGTAAGCGAATGGTGGCGATGGGCCAGAGTGCCCAATTAGACCCGAGCAAGCTTGAGTTTTGTCGTGTTCTCTACGACTTCACCCCCGAGTCGGGGAACGCCACTCAAGGAGTTGATCTCGCTGTCAAGAAGGGGGACTTTATTGCAGTTCTAAGCAAGAGTGACCCGCTGGGCAACCCTAGCGACTGGTGGCGATGCAGAGCGAGAGATGGCCGTCTGGGTTATCTTCCAGCTACCTTCCTCGAAACTGCTAGACGATCCGGTCAGCCTGTTGCGGCTATTAAGGATGCTGCTAGTGAGCCCGCAACCTCGCGAGCCAACTCTATGACAAGCGCTAGCACTCAGCCGCCAGTCATAACCAGCAAGGCGGGCGACATTTCTCCCGAGAGTTTTCAGAAGTCTCAATTCTACTCTTGATAAATTTAAGGTGGTAGGATGAAATATATAACGGCTAGCGACAGTGGTCACAAAATAATGGTCCGGAATATCACTGCTAGCGGAGCGCGCACTGTCGCGCCACTAATTGAGCAGATTTGCTCGTACAACATTGCGCTAGCATTACTACAGTGGACATATATACAGCTTCATTTGTACAAAGGGGAAAAGTTTTACCTCGTCTGTGTTGGTAGCTTGGCGTTTTCGGATATGGTTTTCAAAGCCGGTTTTCTAATTTTTTTTTAGAAACCAGGCGGCCTGACAAATTTTGTCGGGCCTGTCGAAGATGGGTATGATCTCGTCTAGACTCCAGCGAGAGAAAGCAGTTAGTTATCCAAGAGCATTAAATCTACTCTGTATTTTATGCATGCTCTGCCCCAAGTGCCCTCTCGTGTTAGCACCACATGATCCATGCTGAAGATTTCTATGTTTTGCAATGAGGTTTTTATAAAGGCCTTTACTGTATACGACATCTGATAATTTGGACAGGAAAGCTTAGAGAATCTAGCCTCTCCCCTGCCGTTTAAGTTCCTGGCCACCAACCGTTGCTTGTTATGTAGGTGACTTCAAGACGGTGTAAGATAGCATGAAGGAGTAAGGAGGTTAAAACGTAGCTTAATTTTACATTTTCCATCTGAAGTGTGAGACTGGTTTTAGTGGTACAAGAGACTAGATATTACAACGTGGAACCCGTTTCCTTGATCTTACAGACAATTTAAGCAGAGTTGGCTTTGGATTGTGGCTTAGAGAAGAGGTGATAGGTCTTCTGCTGCGCCAAAGTCGTCTTTGACGGGCTTCCCACAAGCTGATCTTCCCCTTTATTATTCTTGGGGAAGGCAATGACGTCCCTGACTGAGGGGACATCACAGAGTATCGATATGAGCCGATCGAATCCAATCGCGAAACCGGCGTGTGGCGGACATCCCGCCCTGAGCGCCTCGAGTAAATGAGAGAACTGGCCCACGCCCTCGTCGGTCATCTTTAGGACATCTCGCATGACGTATTCCTGCACCTCGGCAATGTGGATACGTCGGCTTCCGCCACCGATCTCCACGCCGTTGAGTACGAGGTCGTAGTGATCGGCCTTTGCTTTTCGCGGATCCGTCATGAGAAGGTCAACGTCCTCCTTCGTCAAAGGAGCGGTAAAGGGGTGGTGTGTTGCCGAGAAACCTGCCGAGCCACCTTGACCTGGGCCGTCCTCATTTGGGGAGAACATGGGGAATTCAGTTATCCAGGCGAAATTGAGTGAATAATCCTTGGGCAGGAGGCCATTCTCGACGGCAGCATCGTAGATCAACTGCCGGAGTCTGCCAAGTTCCGTAGAGCCACCTTGAGTAGGCCGTCTTTCCCGGGCGTGTATGATAATCACATCGCCGTCTTCACACATATCCCAGTGCTTATCGACCTGAAATTCGGCGATTATCGCTGCTGCCTCGTGATCAAGGGCGGACAGACCTTGCAGCGGTTTTGAGGAATTGAAGACGAACACGCCGGGTGCACTATCACTACCTAATCTATAAGGGGTATTCGGCAGCGTATCAAAAAAATTCTTGATAAATTCAGCTGATTCTTCAGGTGTTCCCTCAAACCGAAATTTGCAGGCTTCAACAATAGGGTTCGTAAGAGTAGTGATCTTGCTCGTAATATCTGGTGAGAGCCAGTCTTCTACTCGATTCAACTAACCCCCGTTAGCGCAGACAATCTCACTATCTCAAGAGAATGAACTTACTAAAGACGCTTGTTTCCATTTCATTCTAAGGTCCGGTTTATCAACGCCATATTTGGACATGGCGTGCTCATAGGTCATGTGCGTGAAGGGCTTAACGACTTTCTCATACCGGGGCATATCCGATATGGAATCATTAGGCTCGCGAGGGCATGGATGCCGTACGCCGTTGATTATAGTGGGCGTGTAAGATTCATGTAAAAACTCCACTAGCGCCTTCATTAACTTTTCGACGGTACGCATTACTGTCGTGCCGGTAGCAAAGGCCATTTCAAGATCGAGCTGTTCCCGTTTAGTGTGATGCCACAAAATAGACGAGGAGAACAGACCTGGGTGAATTCGGGTTGGCGGTCGGCGCGGTGGTCTTCATCACGAAAGCACTTGGCAAACTGAAAATATCGATAAACACCGCCTGCCATGAGAATTTGTTTGTACTGCTGAGGGCTCTGGGGCAGGGCATATGCGAACCCCCGCCGCCGGGTTGGCACCAAAAACTCCCGAGCACCTTCTGGGGTTGACTTGAACAGTGTCGGTGTTCCTACGTGCACGAACGTGTTGCTCGTCAGGAATTGGGTGAATAGCCTAGCTACGGCATAGCGGAAGTGCAATCGATCGACTAGAAGCGGGTCGAATCTCATCTGCAGATGGCGAAGTTTTGGAGGCCACACAGCATCCTTGGAGACGATGATATCCTTTGGGAATGGGTTCAGGCATGTCAGCTCTTCTAACTTCAGCTCGTACTTTCTCTGGAGAGGTTGTCCAGAAGACGTTTCCTCACCCCCCTCTGTGTGCACTTCTTTCAGGAAGCCCTTAACGCACACTGGACTATATGCAGGGGTAGACTTTAGCTTTAGGTGGACGGTCTGTTGCTCTGAGGCCTCTTTCTCCCAACTGGATACTATCTGAACAGGCCTACGGCCGGCGCCGTTTAATTGAAGATCACAGAAGCTCAGCTTTGAGCTGTTGTCTCGCCTTTTTCCGAGGAAACCATGCAAGACGACCACATGACCAGCTCTGAGGGCATTTTGCTCGGGAAACGAAACTAGATGTCATTATATATTAGTTTCGTCACCTGTAGTTAATCAAAGCCACATGGCTTACGAGTTTCCTTGAGTAGGTCGAATGGCGTGGCTGGCGTATTGGCCGTAGAAATCCCGGGCGTCGTCTCTGAGCTAAAAAAACGGAATTGGGGTTGTGACTTTAGCTTCAGCAGTGACCCCGTGCTAGATTTAATTGCCCATCTGGAGGAAACCCTCAGGAGCGGTACTGTGGGAGCTCTTATCATCTCCCTTCCGCTTGTTCTTTTATATTCCTCAATTACCAATCATAAATCTTAAGCTTAACTTTTATGACATACCTACAAGTACATAGATTTACCTACATAGATTTAGTACCCTACACAATACCACACCACTACTCGATAGTCAGTCCACCAACTCAATGGAAGTACCCACTGGTATCCGCACTTGTGGCCACCTGTGAGGCAGCTGCATGGACCCCTTATCTGATACCTAATCGTGCTATCTGGATGCTACCAATTTACTATTTCTTTAGCCTTTGGTGGAGAATCCCATAACCTCTTTTTCCTTTCTTCTTCATCCTTCCAATTCAAGTAAATGTGAGTACCAACAAGTGCACAGCTACATATCACCCTTCCATAACCAGAGGCTATATTTGCTAACAATACCGTGTTTTGCAGATGATGAAAGCCGCGTGAAGAATTTGATGTGTTCTACTTCGAGGAACTTCAGAACTCTCCTCTTCGGAGGCTCAAGTGGTTCTGTTGCAACGAGAGGATCGGAATCATGAAATAAGCGTTCGACACACCTCGACCTTGTTTATCATCGGACGCGAAATGGCAACTCTGATAAAATATTGAATACTGGAAGATGTGAACGACCTGTTGGGCAACATGCTAGTAGCTTTGGCTACTATGCCTTGTTGATTAAGTATACTCTACACAACTGTTACGTGTAGATTTTGGCCTACGTCTATGCTTTACATACACTCCCCACCTTCCTTACCTCCTGCAGTAGCTGAAGCCTCAAGTGTCGTCTATCAGCTTAGCCTCTAGAGTTTATTTCATCCTTCTTCGGTCTAGTATAATAGCTACCTTCTAACCCTCTACAACACCTGCCTTGTTAGGCATCCGGGGTGGGCAAGGGCTTTTGAAACCTAGCAAGTACCACACAGAACTTTTCTCTGTGTAACTAGCTAAAGACAACTTAAATTTTCCGCGGCGATCTAATGGCTGGCGTGGAGAGCATACTGGGTCAAGTAAGTTCTGGTGACCACTACTAGGTAAAGTAGGTTAGGTAGTTCTAAGAAGTATTCAATAGACGACTTTGCTTCACAAGCCATTAATATGGGTGAGACTGGACTAAGGAGCTATTTGATACGATATCTTAACTCATAAAGCTTCTTAGAAGGCTATTACTAAGCCAATTGCATGCGCAACACCTCTACTTCACTATAGTCTTCTAGCAGCGGCTAGTTGAATTTTTCTCATTTCGGAACAATGACAAGGAACAAAACTAGCATACGACTGATCTACTTGACCTAAGTCCTTGATATGTTGCTTATGATACATACAAGGCTAGGTTTAGCCTTGATCAACATATTACCATACTGGAAATGTGACCGCATTTATGCAGACGGGACATTTAGACAGTATGGATGATTCACCTAGACAGAGACAGCGCAGGGTTACTAATCCAGAAATAAACTGTAAAGCGAATGCTGAGGGAACCTATAAGTCATATTAGCACCTTGTTGACGATCGTTCACGATCCCCCCACAAACGGCATATCTGAATCGCTATAGCAAGAGAGACTTCACTATGACTAACGGGTATCTGTATCTTTAGCAATGATCATGAATATCATGTAAAAGTAAGCCTACGACACTATGTACCAGCTAGGCAACCTGCTCGTTCTATACTGATTACGCTAAACTAGTCACATACATCGACAAGTATTCGTATAAAAGGTAAGGCATGAGGGGTGCTATGTTTCTTTGGTGGTAATATCAAAGAAATCTGCTGGATCTAATACTGGTTCCCCGTGGCCGAACGAGTAAATCCCGAACACTGCATTTATTAAGAGTTAGTGATTGGCCTAAATGTTTCGATGGCCGGGTTATAACGATGAGTCTAGTCGAACAGGCCCTCCATGTCCTCACAATACGAATAAGGAGAGGAGTAATTAGGGAATTACTTACTCGTTCCGCAGAATGCACCACCAATAGGGGGCATGACGGTGAGATTCTTGGCATCAACACAATGGGTCGATTCGCAACTATGTAGCTTGAATGATAGCTTATAGGTCGTCGGAGTTGCCTCGATTAGCAGTCGTATCGTATCGCCTAGAAGCAGCTTGGATGATGTATCTTCTTTGCTAAGGGGTTCTAAGTCGTGGTAACCAAGCTACGAAAGGTTAGGTTGTGGTAATCATTGTGTCAAGGGAGCATACTGTCATCTCTCCCGGCCTTCCAGTAGGCAAACGAGACGTCATCTTCAGAGCCTGCTCTCCGTTTAGGCGCTCGTGCAGCGTCAGTCCATAGGTAGCGTACGAGTACTGACTCCACCAGACGACGATCCCAGCTTCGTACCCTGTCTTTCTCGGACTGAACTGCATTTTGACTTCGAAACTTTCGGTATAAGACGACTGCTTCCTAAGTAGCATAGCCGGCGCTTCGGGGCTAGATAGATCATAGCAATTCCCATATAGACGCAGATAGCCCGGTCGCTGTGTTAGGTTGTAGCAATGCTTAAGTGGCGTGTCTGTCACCGTTCGTTTAGTATGAGATGGTGAATATGATGTGCACTTCATTGATACTCACTCTTCAGGTACCAACCTAACTCCAAGTCTTGCCGTTTCAAGTCAGCCTGCCACTTGATATCACCAGACTGGATCTGGGCTATATCCTGGTGAACAGGCGTACGGGTATCAGTAGCCAGCGTAATATCAAGGCCTTCGTTGAAAATCGGCCAACCATCTACCCAGTCAACTTTGACTAGAAACGACTCACGCCCTGTGACTGGAATGAGTGAGTGATATTATAGTTATGCTTCGGCGCCTACTCACCCATTTGGGGCTCTAGATAATTGCCGTCTCCGTCTTTTACTGGTCGCACACCAAGGAAGACAGCCCACCAATTCCCCTCACCATCTTCAAATACATCCGCATGGCCTGTGCGCTGTACCTCTTCGTCGGAACCATTATACCATAAAGGCTTGCCCTGGGCTTCCCAAGGCCCATACACTCCCTCACGGCTGCGAAAGACCCATTCTTGATGACCAGCTTCGGTGCCGCCTTCTGCTGTGAAGAGGTAGTAGTATTCTCCACGGCGTAGTATGTGCGAGCCTTCGGCAATGCCATAAGGGGACTCGCGAATGAGGTGAGGCGGCGTTAAAGTTCGGCCTGTACTGAGTTCAATTTCCGATATATGAATACCGAAGTCTTTTAGTTTGGAGTTAGGCTGTCTGTTAGCGAGTCGAACAGTGGTAGAGAGATACACGCGGCCATTGTCGTCCCAAAATAACTATTAGAGTACACAAGTCATTAAAAATTCAGTTGCCATTCGTTCAATAGGTTGCAAAGACGGACTATGGAGACTTGCAATAGAAGCTCACGGCGGAGGGGTTACCACTGACATCTTGATCAAACCCGGGATTATCAAAGTAGACTGGATCAGACCAGGCACTATCATCCCAGATATTATCCGTATATACATAGAAGCCACGTGGGAATATCCGTTCCTAAAAAGAAAGTTAACTTGGGTGTATTTGCAAAGCCATCATATCTACCGAGTTCTCATCTTCCATGCAATTGGTTGGGAATGATTAAGATCGACTAATCCGTGTTGACTTACATCTGATCTCGGCCGATACCTTTGGAATACCCCAGTGGCAAGGTACCAGCGTTTCTCTTGTGATCTATATCGGAGAGTCGAGGCCCAACTGCCACCACCAGGCTCGACTGTCCGCATCTCGATTTGGGAACGGCGCGTCAGAGCATGCCCAATTAAGCGCCAATTTACAAGATCAATAGATGTATATATAGGACATCCAGGAAAATACTCAAATGTAGATGTGCTAAGGAAGTAAGTAGTTGGTGTTGTTTCCGTTGCTGGTACCATGCAAATTGTCGGGTCCGGATTGAAGCCCGAGATAACCGGATTTTGAAAGCGATACATATCCGAGTTTTGTAGATATCTAACAGGGCACCGAGTGAGATATGCTGCTATAACAGGTATTTTAAGGTTAATTTCTAGTTGCAAGCAATTAGAAGCCAATTGAGGAAGACGATGTCTCTTCAATGTAATGCGAAGTCGGTTGGCTTTAGACTAGACTTATTCGGTCATTCGGCGTAAATTTCCCATCAATCATGTTGCATCATTTCCTCAGTTCGATTCACGTTTAATGTGGGTAGAGGTAACAAGATGTTTGTATCAAAAAATGGTATTTACCTACAGACTCCCGACTTAGAATGTCCTTCACTCTATCGCTACCCTTCGTGGTTAATGCATGGATCATTGTATGGCCGATCCTGGACGTCAATATCACTGAGCCGAAAAGGATAACATGCTGCCTGACTAAGTCTGTTTCAACAACTAGCCATCGCATAGGTCCCTGGGGAGAGGCCTGCATCGTCATAAGGTACCATAGATGGTTGCAGATTCTGTAGAGGCTTCACCCCATTGCGACTGTCGATGCAGAACGGGAAGTGCCTCCTTGTTCATCTGATTTCCGAGAATTGACGACCAAGCGAGATCGTAAAAGCACGCGAAATGCTGGGGTCGTAGGTGATTGTAAATAATTGTGTTTTCGTGAGTTGTGTCGGCCTAAGGTGCTTGTAGTCAGGTAATAATTCCTCAACCCGGTACTTGTCATAACCCTGTAGAGGGTTTGGCGCCTCGAATTGGCTTATTTACCGATGTGGCCCGAACGATGTGGACTTGGCCACTTATTTAGGCAACACCTTACAAGACCGAAATCAAGATATCCTAGCCATGGCATGAGGTAAAGAACTTCATAGAACTTCACCCAGTACCAGAATATATATCCCGCCTTTCCCAGATAGACCGGCCTTTTAATTGACTCGTGAATTCTTCGACTTCCATCTTAACTATATGCTCACCAGGTATCACAACAAGACCTAGATATCTCGAAGTCATATCGGCTTTAACGGTCTGCGAGTTGGCACTCGCGGCGGCCTCAGCGGCCTCAGTAAGCTTTTGCTGGGATGGTTGTCGGTACTCATAGGTGAGAGAGAGGACAACATTGCGGTCCTAGGTCATGATTTAACGTTTGATTACCTAAGCCCAACTAGGCGTAGACATGATGGATGGACTAACTGTGTCTGTGCATTTGAAGGTTCCGATAAACATACGGCCATCGGTGGCATAGACACGCAAGGTCTTGTTGATAAGCGACTTGAGGTAAGCCTCGGCTTCCGATTTCGCTGAAGTCTCATTCATCGTTGCTCGCCTCAACTGCTCGGCCATAGCCTGCATGTTGAACTCTGAGTTCGTATGTAATTCGTAATGCTTGTATTTCTGGGCATAAGCTTGTAAGGTATCAATGAATATGAATAGAATGGGTTTTTGGGAATGAAGCTGGTTCCATTGTGCTTTGGTGAGGTCGATGATATGTGTTGGCAATAAAATCCGATTAGGTACCTAGGTAGGGATACCTTTGCAATTATACAATGTAGGCATTTAAAAGGCTTACGGGTACATTACCTACCTACATAAGGTAGGTGCTAGGAGGTACCCATAGCCCAATATGATAATACACATTTCCACAATTGCACAAAAGCAAATACCGTTTATTGTAAAACGGATCTTGATGCATTACGACATGGTGTTCAAGTGATCCGTTTAAGCTCAAACACAACCACAAGCCTTCCTCCACCTTTGCTGACAACGTCACCAGCATCTCATACACCAACAGCGATGTAAGCGGTCCATCGTTGCCCCCCTCAACTCGGCGTCTCTTAGCTAGCATGCATTATAATTTGGTGCCACTAATGCTGGTTAGCTAACTCCGGGATTGGTCAAGCCATATTATCGTAAGAACTCACTTCTCATCATTATTCATACAGAAACTGCTATTATCGGTTAGGCTATAGCCAGCATCCAAAGAATGATGAGCTGCAGCCGGCGTGTTACCCCGCGAGAGTTACAGTAGAGATTTAGCCGCCTCTTCGAATTTGCTTCTCTCTTCAATCACCGGATCATCCGGGGCAGTTAAAACTCTTGTCATCTAAGGCCGCGCTACCTAAATCCTAGATTTCGAGGCTAGCAGGACTTTATGGTTATGTGTATCATGATCGGGCTGTCAGCTACTATAGCTTGAGCCCATTTGGCTGGCTGCGTGTGTCACAGTATACAGGGTACGGCTAGCTGTAAGAGGCAGCATACTGCGGCTTTCTACACTATGATCAGTTGCCTGACGGTTTGCTCTCGCTTTAAAACCTACCTACCTAATCTTTCATACTATCTAGTACGTACTAATACCTACTTTAATTGAAACGGTTTAAAACTGAGAGCTGTATACTTACTGTAAATCCACCGTCAAGCTTACCCCTATAAACCAACCTGCATAGTGCTCGACATCTTTCTTTTTCCTCTTCTAAAACGAGAATTACTACGACCTGAGTCACCCATCATCTTCTTTGGCTGACTGTTTACAAGCTATGTTTCGACAGGAGCCATCTGGGTTGGAAGCATTGCTCCACCGCCCACGTCCATCTGTCTTGCAACTCTTCTTACAAAACCCGTGTACCTTTCTATCTAGCAGACTATATTCCCGGCGGCGCCTAGCTATCGCAGACACACCTCGAGATGATCTCTTGTCCGTGGTATGCATTTCAGACACGCACAATACCCAGTGCTCCATTCCGCGAGGCGACATTCTCATCCACGCCGGTGACCTTACCCAATCAGGCACCCTTGCAGAGCTCCAGGCTGCCATTACATGGTTGAGGCAACAGCCGCACCCTATCAAAATCGTCATTGCTGGCAATCACGATCTTATACTGGACGTTGACAAGGACGAACAAAGTGGCAATACCCCGGCCATACGTGAACAGATCAACTGGGGAGACATCTTGTATCTCCAGGACGCCTCGGCAACTATCACGTGCCCAAATGGCCGTCGCGTCAACGTCTTCGGTAGCCCTCGGTCAAGACGCAACGGCAACTGGGCGTTTCAATACACCAGGGAGGCAGATGTCTGGAAGGGCCTGGTGCCCGACAACACCGATATTCTTATTACTCACGGACCCCCACGCGCCCATCTAGATCTGACAACACTCGGTTGCAATTACCTGCTTCGAGAATTATGGCGTGTACATCCTTCCTTGCACGTCTTCGGTCATATTCATGAGGGGTACGGGCATGAATGGGCGCATTTCGACGGGCTTCAGTACGCCTACGAAAGAGCTATTTTGGATGGTGGTGGTATTTGGAATCTCTTCTGTGTGCTTGGTGCCGTCATCCGCACCCTGTTCCGTTTAACTCCAACCCGTGCTTGCCAGCTGGTGAACGCTAGTATAGTTGGAGGACTACGCGACGACGTTCGCCGCAGGCCTATTAGAATCTACATCTAACGTACTCCCGTCATATTCTCAGTCATGGCCGTGCTGCCCATTTTTCTGTACCTGTCAATCCGTACATGCGAGCGGCTGACACGACCCTAAGTTAAACGAAGAGGATATGGGGCTCCTCGCAGACAATATTCTTGGCCAGAAATTGTTCACTCCACGTCTCTCTCGCGGGCTCACCACCGTCCAGCCCCGGTAATATAAGCCTCTCGACCAATGCTGGGACTTTAGTGGCCCATTCTGGCTCTGTCTCTAAGATAACTGGCCTCGAGCGCAACTTATCTAGCTCCCCAGGGCCAATGATAGCTGTACTGCCTCAGGGCAATCCACGTTCTATCAATCTGTTAAAGGCTTTACAGAGTAGAACGGCAAGGCGGATAGGATTGCGTAACGTTGGGGATCTGGGTCTTCCGGATCTGGGATTGCGGATACCGGTCACGACGGGCCTCGGTTAAAGAAGAATTCAATTTCAGTCCTCAACCCCATCGTGAAACTTACCACGATATATTCATACATGTGATAAAGGGATGCCGTGGGCGTTCGGCCACGAGTCAGAGCGATTGCCTCTTCGCGTTCTTTAAGGTGATCCAGTAGCCAGTGTACAGTCGGTGGTCACTCTGCCTGGGTTGAGAGGCTAGTGCGGAGCCAGTTTAGCAAGCGCAGATATGATGCGGATATTTGGAGCATGCCGTGCAGAATGTGGTGTTGCCTGATTCTGATGTTTAGATGGTGTAGATTAGACTTAGATTTGATTCGCGTAAGAATTTAAGAGAGTATAGTTGTAAGCGCGGGCTTAGACAGAGGGACCCCCGTACTGGTACCAGCACGGAGTCCTGAGCTGGACTGGTTCAGCGGCGTACTATCTCGTAGGTAGGTACAGTTTAAGGGCTAGAACCGTTTAACAACTAGAACCGTTTTAAGCTTTATTTCCTTCTGCATAAAATAAACGGCGATTGCGCCAAGCCTAATCCATCAATATCTTGGCAATTGGTGAAATGTAGAACCTATGTACCTACTTATATAGTGCTTGCATGACTTGACGCGATCAGCGCGTGTCTCGTTCAAAAGAGGTACCTTCGGCGTCGACTCATCCTTATCGCCTTCTACATACTCACAACATGACACCTCCCTTGTCTTTTCACCAATCTCCAGGAAATCCAGACTATCCTCTATGCTCCCAAATATCAAACTTGACAGTTGCACTAAATATTTAGACGAGATCGTGCCGTCAAATATGCTTCCGAATATCCCACCCTGACATCACACCCCCGAGTTGGCCTTAGCCGCCATTTCGTCATTGTCATCATGGGTGTGAACGGCCTCTGGACCATTATTCAACCATGCGCGCGACCGACAAATCTGGCGACTCTGAACCATAAACGCTTAGCTGTCGATGCCTCTATCTGGATATACCAATTCTTGAAAGCCGTACGAGACAAAGAAGGTAACGCCCTCCGGAACTCCCACGTTGTCGGCTTCTTCCGTCGCATTTGCAAACTCCTCTGGTTCGGCATTCGCCCTGTATTCGTCTTCGATGGAGGTGCCCCTGCTCTAAAACGCCAAACGATTGCGAACCGCAAGCGAAGAAGGGAAGGTCGTCGCGATGATGCCGTACGAACTGCCGGTAAGCTGCTGGCTGTGCAGATGCAGCGCATCGCTGAAGAGGAGGCTGAGAAGCGCCGGCGCCGGATAGAGCTCGAGGCCTCCGACCGAAGACCTGAGGTGCGGGAGCCCGCGGAGGAGATACCCGACCTAGAAAACCTCATTTACGTTGATGAACTGGGCATGAGTCAGCAAGAGAGACAGAAAACCAGAAAATTCTATAAACAAGATGCCTATCATCTCCCGGATTTGGTTGGTGGCATTGAAGGCATGGGTCGACCCGAAGACCCCCGCATTATGAGCATCGAAGAACTCGAGGAGTACGCTAGACAGTTCCATAGTGGCGAAGACATCAATCTTTACGACTTCAGCAAGATCGACTTTGAGGGTGAATTCTTCAAGAGCCTGCCACCGGCCGATAGATACAATATACTGAATGCTGCTAGACTACGCAGCAGGCTAAGAATGGGGTTGAGCAAAGACCAACTTGATGGCATGTTCCCTGACCGCATGGCTTTCTCGAGGTTTCAGATTGAGAGAGTTCGGGAGAGGAACCATCTCACCCAAAGACTTATGCAAGAAGCCGGCATGACCGGTACTGATCTTACACTAGGTGTTAATGCACGTATCGCGGGCGAGAAAGATCGCGAGTACATCCTAGTTAAGAATGAAGGAGCAGAGGGCGGTTGGGCTCTTGGCGTCGTGAGTAGAGAAAAAGATAGGGGAGAGATACATAAACCTATCGATGTTGATGCTATAGACATTCAATACCAGGCCAAAGAAGAAGATGCAGATTGGGAAGAGGATGATTTTGAGGATGTCCCCATTGAAGGTTTAAACCGGCTCCCGAAAATACATTATAGTGCGGCAACTCAATTGAGCTCGGTCGACACCGTTGTCTCAAACATGGTCGAAGACTCTCTTTTTGTCAGCGAGGATAGAGAAAAAGACGAGCTCGAGGGACTCTTCGGTGCTCAACCTAACCAAGAAGTCCTACTCCAAGACGAAGAGGATGATTTGAACCGAGCAATAGCTCTATCCCTTAGAACACAGCATGGAGTTGGATCTTCTCCGCAACAGGAAATGGAGGAAGATGAAGAGGAAGAGGAATTCGAGGATGTGCCCGCTCCTGAGTGGACGCAAAAAGCGGTGGAACAGCCAAAACCAATGACCTCAACAAATGGTAGCATCATTGCCCATATCGTCAATAACAGAGCAAATGCGGCTGTTCCGAAACGCCGAGAGAGCATCACTAGTAGTGATAGCGAAGTGGACCTCCGGTCGGCAGTGTCTGCTGCCAGGAAGAAGAAGTCGGTTGGCATTCAGCCAGAGCCCCAACCGATTTCTTCTGTGCCCAATGTGGCGAGGTTTGATGGACCACTTCCCTTCGAGAAATTAGACTGGAAATCGAGCATATTTGGTGGAAAACAAGAGACAATGCACAAACAGTCTCTGGAGGAGATGGCCGACAACGACCTAGACGATGAGGACCTTGCTGGTGGCTTCCTGCAGGACGTAGAAGATAATGACAAGCCTCGTTCATTGCCACCATGGATGATGCAGGACGACTCGGACATCCGGGAGTCAATGAAAGCCCAGCAACAGCGTGAGGAAGAGGTGAACCAAGCGGACCGGGAGTCTGCATTAGAGGAGGCAAGACGACGACAAAGGGACACCATTATAGAAATTGAGTCGTCTGACAGTGGCAGTGATAGCGATGTTGAGATTATCGATGTTCCTCCATCGCGTGAAAGAAGCCCAATGAAAGGGAATGAAGCCGACGGCTCATCGCAGTTATCCCCTGATGCTTTGACAAAAGTTGATTCGCCAATAAGTATTGCTATACCGTCCCAGACAGAGAACAATTCACCAACCGCTATACGAGCAGATCTCGTCCAAGAACAGGGCAACAGAGAAGAGCTGCTAGAAACAACCTTGCAAAGTTCGCATTTAGCATCCAAATCAGTATCACCAGAACCAGATTTCGAGGAGGTCGAAATAGGACAGCTTCCGGTACAATTAGAAAAGTACAGCAGCCAGGCAGCTGTACTGCCAGAATCTGAGAAGATACCGCAAGCAGGACTAGATGGTCAAGCAGAGGTACCTTTGAACAAGGCGACTCTAGAGGATGTTAATAGTTTACTACTTGGTCAAGATGAATTTGAAGACGAATTTAGTGACCCTGAAGAGGAAGAGTTACTAGCACAGATGGCTGAAGAGGCTGAAGAGCACGCACGATTCGCCAGCCAACTCAATAACAAGTCAGAAAAGGAGAATCAAGAGGCATATGAACGAGAACTAAAAGCACTTCGATCACAGCAGAAGAAAGATCGCAGAGATGCAGATGAAGTAACGCAGATCATGATCACCGAATGCCAGGCTCT
>JAPESX010000716.1:0-14868 GCA_029590615.1 Nemania bipapillata | reverse complement strand
GAATTACTCAAGCTGCCTCCACGCGTCGTCGCCGTCTTCGGGATAGCCATCGGCAAGCCGGACCTCACTAAGGCCACGGCGGTGAAGCCAAGACTACCACAGAAAGAAGTCCTGCACAGGGAGACCTGGCGAGTGGCTACCAACGACGACAGCTCTGAGATCCAGGCGCAGAACCTTGCCGAGTATGATGTGACCTTGGCTAGCTTCAATGCGGGAGAGAGAAGAGAGGGTGTGCCGGCATGGACTCAGCGCAGTGCGCAGAGAATCGAGACTGTAGAGTCATTGCATGGGCGCCACGTGTTGAAGGACGTTTTGCAACAGAAGGGCTTTGATTTGCGGTGATTCGAGAGTTCTGTTTTCTTTTCTTTTTCCGTTTTTTCCTTCTTTCATACACATGGCGCAGATGTAGTATGGATGCCACACGGAAGGTCCTCTAGATTACGGCCTGCGACCTATAGAACTAGATCTTTCCAACATATCTCATAAATACAAAATCAAGTCGATTTTTTGGAACCTTAGAATTTGCATATAAGGTATGGTGAAGTGGGTAGCGAGTGATACCGGAATAGGGGTAGGCCACTGCTAGTATCTCACATATAACGCGACAAAACGACTCTTGCTACCTAGAGTAAGAGAAGAGGCATGGGAAAAACAAGAAACAGCATCCTTATCTAGCTATAATGTTTGAAGACTCTACTCTAAAAGGTGTTCATGCAAGTTACTCACCTCAGCTATTTGTCTTGCTTTACTGGCCTCAATTTGATGGAGATGCTCCCATTGCTGACGTTAGCTTGGTACTCTCCGTTCTCTTGTAAGTCCTTCAGTGTTATTTCTCGGGTTCTCTGCAAGCTCTCGATCTCGTCTAGACGGTCTAGAGTCGCTCGAAGATGTTGGTCAAACCCATCTTGTTCACATATCTCCCGCATGGCATGCTGCATGGCCACCGAGTCGGCCTGTACCATACCGTCCGAATTGATGGTGAATATGTTGTTGTGCTCGTGTTCCTTAATCCAAGCCGCATTCGTCATGATCTGCTGCGCTTCGTGAATGGGTATCTGAGGTAATCGGCTGTCGTAGGTTCCGGCTTCCCTCATCGCTTTCTCCTTATCAACAAGCGTCTTTGCAAGAAGCATGGCTGCCGATGACAAATCCTGTTGTGTTTCGCCGCCGGGATCTAAGTCTTCCCCCAGGATCCAGTAGTGGCTGAGCAGCCAGCGCTTCTCGCGTTCGCAGATGGCGTCACATGCCCTGATCATGTCATCTGATTTGGCGACGCGGCTCAGAAAGCTGAGACGCCCTCCGACCTTGTCATAGACCTGCTCGAGGATCGAGCTCGACACATCCTCGTTGAAATTGTTTGATCGAAAGGCCTTGAGAGCTTCGAGAGCGGTATCGCGTGGGACATCATGCACTGTGGTGACACGCAGGCGAGTAGCTTGCCACATGAGCCTTTCCAGGGTCCAATAGTCGTCGCTCACAAAGATGATAGTCACAAGGTTACTTGCGGCCCAGAGCTCGGCGCGTTGCTGTATTAACTCAAGTAGGTCTTGGCCATCAGCATCATCTCGTACAAGATGTGCGCCGGTGATGATCAGGATGAGAGGCTTGCCGACTTGCTCTTTGCGCTTTAGTGCAATTTTCTCCATCTTGTTAAAGGCACGCTCGATATCGAGTAGGGCGGTCGTGTCGCGTGGCCCCTTGAAGCTGAATAAACTTCCGATGTAGTCTTCATGGAACTCGAAATCAAGGGCCTTGCCTAGCCTGACGCGAAAAATCTCAGGGTCGCCGTGGGCCTCTAACATGGCGGTCCCTTCGCCTCCTATTTTCCGCATGGCCTTCAAGAGCATCGATGTCTTTCCGGTTCCCTTCTCGCCGGTGATCAGGTGATACTGGCCCTGTAGAGTTCCGTCTACGATGCTATCAATGATGGCCTGCTCCGAGCGTGGAACCCAGTCGTTCTTCTCGAACTCGGCGAGCGCGAGATCCGAGTGCGAGCTTGTCGGGCTGATGTGCCGACTCAAGGCTGCCAATTCTACGCTCGAGTACCCGACCGCGAACGCGTTCTCCATCTTCCGTAGCACATGCGACTTGTAATATGCATGGTAAGAATACCCAGCGAGTCCGAGAACCAGTATCGACCCAAATGCGGTGGCACTGCCCTCAACTAGCTTATGGAATCCTGAGCGCCAGCCTGCTCTTCCCCTCTCATCGTCTCCTTCATTAGGACGGCCATCATGGGACGATGATTCCTCATATGCAGCACCTGTGCCTGCTGCTAGTACAGGATTCTGTGGTGATGACCTATTTATCCTTCGTAACACTATCGACCTTGGCTAAATACGCGCGTGAATATACATAGTGCCTTTTAGTACGCTGGACGGTTTATGAGCACTTACCGCGCGATGTCCAGACAAACGAGCGAGCCTGCTCACAGTCTGTGCCACCATGACATACCGAGTTCGCAGTGGAGGGGAAGTAAGTCTAAGTGCTGTATTGGTAGATAATGGATGATTGATATCTGGGGATTCTGAGGGTTTTATTAGGAGACGGTAAACAAGTTCATCTTGTCAGCTTGTGTATTATCTCGTTGTATTTAGATCCACCTGCTCGTTAGTGAGACGGAAGTACGGCACCGTCGAAGCTGGCACCATCCTTGACGCCGAGACAACGCCTACTATTTCCCACTGTGTAGTCTAGACTGTAGATGGTTTATTCGCACACACGTAACCTGTAGATCTCACAGTACAGTATTCTCTATAGGGCAAGGGACACTAGATGCACAGTGTGCTTGAGATGCGAGATACAGTATATAGATACAGAATACGCATACAATACACAGATGCAGGAAAAATCTGTCCAGTATCAATAACTATTTGTGTACTTACTATACGCGCGTATACGTGTCGACGACGCGATTACCTAGAACGACTCCTACTTAAGTACCTACTTGAGCCCTAACCATCGCTAGACTGTTTTACGATATCCTACAGACACAGAACACTTTTAGCCAAACCTCTCCTGATAATCTCCCAAGCCAATACCGCCGTGCCTCTGTCGCATGTGGACGTAGCAAGCATCCGATACACTGAAGAATTCTAAGCAGACCCAGCAAATATGAGCGCCACAGCGACACGTCATGTGGTTGCATCCCTCCGTCTTTTCGAGTGGCGTCTTACACTGTGGGCAGTCCTTGATGCCAATCTCTCGCTTTAGTTTCTCGTTCGCCTCTTGTCTGCCTGAAGACACATCCTGGTACTCTGCGCAGCTCATACCATCGTGCGGAGCATAGCAGCTCGTACAGATAGGTACGAGACAACCCCTGCAGGTGTGTGTCTTGACTGGGCCGTTCGCGCGGTAGACGCAGTCGCAGTCCGGAGAAGGGCAGTATTGGAGCATGTCGGGATGGCGTCGTGCGTACGATGCAAATGATTTCTCCAATAGCTCCTCAAATACTGTCGATGGAAGATTCTCTTGTAGCTGTGGGAGATCTAGAACCGTGTCGCAGCGCCCGGAGTCTCCAACGCATCGGACCTCGACTGCCGAACCTTGCTTTGGGTCCGCCAAGCATAGGTTCTGGAAGCAGTCAAGGCAATATGTGTGACCACATCGGGTCCGGATCGGGTCCTCCGCTTCGGTCAAACATGCCGGGCAATCTTGGTCATTCGGATCGGACCTGGCGCTTGGCGGGGTCTGCCCATTCATGATAGAAAGGGCGGTTTCATGGTTGCTCGCTGTGCCGTTGATGATAATTCGTTTCGGTGTTGAGGTGATGTCGAGACTTACACAGTCGGAGCCTAGCACAGCAGTGAGTTTCTTATAGCCTCCTAGGCGAGCCCATCGAAACATCTCCTCGTCCAACTCAATGGCATATTCTTTTGAAGATTGGTCGTTTAAAATCTTAGATATTGCCGTTTGGACTTCTTCGCACTTGTTTGGCGGGCCAAAAAGGCGAAGCTGTGACTTTGCCTTGTTCCGGAGAATTACCACACCCGTTTGTTGTTGTAGTTGTGCGAGTCGACGGTATATTTCCCCGTTACCGCGGAGAGAGGGTTGCCAGAGGACTGATGAACCGTCTTTGGCGACTATACCGGCGAGTATGTCTAGGATGACGTTCTTGGCTTCGGCCACTTTTTTACAATCCTCGCCTTCAATCTTGAGCGTTCGATACCATTTCGGTGGCTGGGGTTGTTCATATGC
Source organism: Nemania bipapillata (assembly GCA_029590615.1). Taxonomy (NCBI): domain Eukaryota; kingdom Fungi; phylum Ascomycota; class Sordariomycetes; order Xylariales; family Xylariaceae; genus Nemania; species Nemania bipapillata. The sequence goes on along the minus strand of JAPESX010000716.1, from coordinate 10,671 downwards.
TGTGAAATGCACGTATTGCATTTTCCACCGTGGGATATTCGCCTTGATTTGGCGTTCGACGGCATCATATATGACACTAGAGACTTTAAACCGCGCGCAATACACCAGCTGCACCGTGAGCTTCGCTGTCTTCTGGAACGGGAGTGGTGAGTTGTGGAACTTTTTCACGGCATCCTTGGCCTCTTCTTCCTTCGAAAACCGAGCACTAGCCTTCATGCGCTTACCAGTCGTGTCTGGGGTAATTAAACTCCCACCATTCCAGGGGCGCGATGGCCGTGAATAATGACTGTATTTTAATAGCACAGGTCTCGGAATCAGTTACATAGGTAGGTTTCCCGAGTTCTATGCCACGAGGTTTATCTCCTACCGACCGAATGGCACGTGAAATGTCACTCTCCGTTGCATCTCCCGGTACATCCGTTAAGGTCACTGTCCAGGCTTTAGGGTTATAACGGCCAGCTCCTCGTTCTGGATTCGACGGATGCACCACCTGATCTAGTATCTTGTACTCCCCCTTTTTAAATTTCTGGTTGACACGACTTGCAATACTGTCACTCCCAAAGTTGAGCCATACTGTCTTGCTCGACTTGTGCCAGGAACAGTGTATTTTCTTGCAATCCACACGCAGCGCGCTCGAATCCGACGTCGAAAATGTCTCGATGGTGATAGGGGTAGCATGAAGCCCGACATGCTGCTGCGAAGGAGCCTGACGGCTAAACTTTGCTACAACCAACTCGGCGAAACGGGGGTCTTCGGCTTCTGCTCTAGCACTCGAGTAGGAATCTCCGCGGATCACTCGAATAGGGTTCACCTTTGAGGTGTCGACACCTCGAGACCGAAGAATATCAAGCACAGACTCGGGTGTGCTGTCAAGTGGCAATCCAGTGAGCTGGACAGCAGACACGTCGGAGGTAAATACCACCTTGGTAATGGCGGCGCCCGCATCAAAATGAGCCAAGGCGCCGCTGATTATGCGGGTGACTTTCTCTTCGGCTGGCGGAGTATAATCCTAGGATGATCATTAGCGAGGCCCAAATGTCTCCTGGGAGCATCTTACCGTAGGGGTTTTGATAATTGGCTTCACGGGCGGTTCACTGCTCTCTTGATGCAGATATGGGCAGCCATGGCCATTTCGACAAAGCCCGCGCTGATAAAACCTACAATTTACCTGAGATCTAGAGTCTGGAGAATTAGTGAGGGGTTTTCCACTGAGAAGAATACTGCTTTGTCCCGGACGAGGACGGAAAGGGAGAGTTCTCGGGTTCATCTTGTGTCTCTCGTCTCGTAAGCTCTAATCTGCTCATACATAGATATGCCCGGCCGTTGAATGTTCCACAGCCAGCACTAGGTAGAGAGACCGTTATTTAGGCACCGATTCAGAGAGACCAATTTCATGCCTGATCGGCAAATATTAAACCCTGAGATGGCCGACAGCAAACGCAACTGTTACACGACATGCCACTATTGAGGAGTCGCTATCCTATTCGATAGGTACTGTCTATGCCACGGACTGCTTATCAAGCTACATAATCTACCAATGCAAACGTGCCCAGCGTGGCGTAGGTAGTATCAAGGAAACGGAAACGCGAAGAAGCAACTAAGCTGTCATGGCCCTATAGATGGATCCTAGTTCCGTTGCTGGGACATGCTGGAGACCGCTGCACTCGGACCATGGTGCTATTACCACCTGGCGGTGAGGGGCTCGTACCAAACGACACCTAGAAGAGGAAATCCTTGTTAGATTGGCGACTATATCATACGTATACTGGCTCTAGACTGTGTGGCAGGGATAAAGATGTTATAAAGCTTTGATCGAGTAGACCTCTGCGGGCATCTCTCACACCACATCTGCGTTGATGACAACACCAACGTAGTCATTTACTCCGCAGCTTACTCTCGACTAATCCCACGTCTTTAGATCTCGGTAATGGCAGTATTTATACATAGGTAGAAGCGTCGTTTGACTCGGTGAGGATCGCGCCCGCTCCACTATATTAGAAATATGTGTCAGAGGCTTGGGGTTCTGGAATGAAGATAGGTCTCATGAAATAAGAAGTTACGTAGCAGCTAGGTAGCAGTATAGGTATAGGGTTCAATATCATTGATTCCTGAGTCCTTTCAACTCAGTTGGAAGGACTCTACTCCTTATATATACAATAATTCAATAAAAACACCCCTGGGGCCTTAACAGCGTACCCCCTGCGACCTTATTGCCTGACAATATGGCTAGTGAATGCGACCATCTCATTTGATCTTCTTCATTAATAATAACCATACATAGCTGTTCGATCTTTGCACAGTTAATACTATAAGTCGCTATGTCCTCTAGCACATTGTCGGCTCTGGATATTGACCTAATTACGTATTATCAACACCGAAGGTATTAACTGTAGGTTGTATTATATTTTTCCCCTTTTCTATAAACAGGCGAGAGCATTGAGCCCTTAAACTGACTATTTCGGGGAACGGTGTTATATTTCTTGCCACAGTAATTAGATCCCCGTTTGTCAGTCCCTCTTTCGTACCAACTGTCCGTTATCCGGATCTAGACACCTCATACATGCTATAGCAAGGTCAGTGGAAGGTCTTTCTTGGCTAATGCCACGAGCCTATTCCTTTATTTGCTGATAGACGGTAAGCCACATAGTTTTGAGATATTTGTTGCTGTAACTGAAGCCAAGGGCAATGCTGGGTCCCTAGCGTCTCATTGTTATCTTGTGTGGGATACCATTCAAAAGTTCGTCAAAACCAGATCTCTAGTAGTCAGACACGCTCCGATGCTATATATATAGTGCGGTATGATACCGCTCTAGAACTTGTTAGAATAGTAAGCTATATGGTATTTGTAGTTCTAGGAGCACACAATATCAAGTGCTCAGTTTCTATCGATATCTAGGCAATCAGCAAAATCGCGATTACGGCGTTGTTAACGCAGCGGCTTTTGTCCAGGATTTACGACATCTGTAAGCTACTTTACGCTGTCTTACCGCACGTCATAGATACAGAGATATCTAAGAGCTTACGATTTATTACCACTCTGTTCTCTTGTAGCCGGCAGTTGTGCAGTATCGCCCGAATGACTGGTAGCATAGAATAGGAGACTACGGACGAACATTTGTTAGAAAATTCTTAGAAAGAGTGAGGCAGTCAATTCCTAGTAAATACTGTTTCTACTATATATGGCACTTAGTTGGCTGTGTCTGACAAAATTATCGTTCGGGGCTTGTCATGACGGCCTGAGATTAGTGCACCGTTGGCATTGGAGCTGTTCGAAGTATACACGGGTAGGGAGAGAGAAGCAGCACAACAATTTATCTTGCCCCATTCAACTGTAACTCTCATGCACTCCGGTACGGCATCGCTACCAGTATCATTCACCTTCACCAAGAGAGTCCGGGGTTTAGATACGAGAGAATGGTGATGGGTGGGATAGACAGAATTTAAGAACAAACACGGGCTGCAAGTATAATAACGTAGTTTCGATTAAATTAAGCTGGCATTTCATCATGGCCTAAATGCTGGGTTACTACCTCGGTCTAAGTCTGGAGCTCAAAATAGCTTATGAATTTGGACAGAGCACATAAATCTTATATAATCCAAATATTCAGTGTCTGCAGTCAAGGTATTGTCAAAATAGACCACTAACCAACAGCGCTAGAAATAGGTATTATTACTACTACTTTAGGGACACCCAGAGTCGCGCGCATAGGTACTAATCTAAATATTCCGAAACCCGCAGTAATACCTAGGCGAGAACCACCCGCCTGGAACGCCTAGAACCATACCGTCGGGTCTCAACCCCACATAGATAGGTACAGTGCCATGTAAGTTCACAGGGATTTTACGTATAGTACCTGCCCACATGTACACAGTGTTGTAGGCATCCCTAGTTGTGCCACTGGCCCTGATCAACAACTGTACCTCAAATCAAATGGCATCTGTTTGTTGCACGACAGAATACCTACCTTATATGTACATATTACATACCGCTGTATGTACTGTAGGTACATGGATGCAGTTATGTTTGTGGCAGGCGATCAGCTGATGTCATGCCTCGACGCCATTAGTACAAGTGCAATGAACTCAAAAACCACCATCGCTTTCGTTTACACGATAGGATACAGTACTGCATATCCGCTATCTAGGCTTTCTCGATAAGGCGAACCCAAAAGTCGTCAATCAGAAAGCTCGAGTATCCTCGACATCGCCATGGTGCTTGCGGGTTCACAATCTGGAGGTCACATATTCGCAAGATCTAGATGAGCGAGGCATTAGTATGGCTGACTACGAAATTGGTCCAAATTAAATCTCACCTCAACAAAGATCTTATTCAACTCAAGCCATGCGAGCGTTTTCCCGGGGCACTGCCATCGTCCGTGACCGAAGGCGAGGTCGATATTTCTCAGAAGTTCAGACTTCTTTTCCTCGTTGCATTCGAGAAACCGCTCAGGTCGAAATATATCTGCGTCGTGTCCAAACACCTCCTTATTTCTCAACATGCTCCAGAGATTGACAAAGATGTCGGTTCCCGCTGGCACAAATTTTCCACAAAGGGTGTCTCCGCCTACCGGGACCTTCTTAGGAAACCCGGTGATCGCAGGCGGCACCATTCGTAGTCCTTCATTGATGACGGCCTGTTGACATTATTAACTTAGCCTAGCAGGTACTTGTTGCAGTGCAGTTTTACTAACCTGAAGGTATGGAAGCCGCTTGGCTTCTTCATTTGTAATTGGACTTGAGATACATCCATTTCGAATGCCTGCCGTGATCTCATCTTGAAGCTTCTGGTATGCTTGCGGAGAAGATAAGAGGTGAAGCATGATTCCCCTAATCGCAGTGGTCGAGGTCTCAGATCCAGCAGGCACCTGGACAGCCAATTCGAGTTCGCATTCGCGGCGTGTCATACCATGACTAATCCATTCATCCTACCATATCATTAGAATGAGCTTGAAAGGGGTATGAGGGTTGAGTGAGTCGAAAGTTATATCACATACCAGCATGTCACCTTGAACTTGCCGAGTATGACCTGACTCATCAAACCGCTTGGCCACGACATTCTTGACGATGCTAAAAACCCCAGTGAGCTGCGTTTTAAAGGATTGGTATAAGGGAGCACTGACCCCAGAAATCTCCCCATTCCCTTTTGATCCGTGTGCTTAGGTCCAGCCAGTTTCAGGAAGAACTCGGATGCAAAGAAATCCCGCAAACTTGGAATCATCATAAAACTGTGTAAAAAGGGGACGAAAGAATCCGCAATAGATATGAAGTCAAATTGATCGGTCTCGGTTGCCAAGTTGCCCCATGGTTCGCCAGATCCAGCGAGGGTGACAATGTCGATTTGAAAAAACCGAATGAGGCGACTGAAATCTACGATATGTGACTTGCCCTTGACCAGATACTTTGTCTTGAGAAGGTCGATAAGAACCGCCAGCTGCGAGTCTACTTTGGCTTCTAGATCGACCACGCCTTTCCCAGCATACCCGGCCGCCAATTTTGCTTTTCGCTGGTCATGCTTTGCAGTATCGGGCTCTGATAGCACACTGTGTCCATAGGGGTCAAACTGAATACTACCGTACCAGCCACCACGTCCGTAGCTGGACCGCACATTGTTGATGTGCCAAAGAGTCTGGGGATCGTAGACAAGGAGTTCGTTAGGGCCGATGCGCATTATTTTACCGTACTTCTCCTGCTCTTCGGCGAGACGAAGGTGTGTTTGGCCAGTCGACATAGTGAAGTACCCCCATAAGTAACTAAAGGAGGCATACAGGGGGCCTGGAAACTGACGAAGATGGTACCATGATCTCACTGCCGAGATGGTGTACCATAAAAGACATGTTGAGAGGGCAACAATAACCGAAAGGCTGATATTGGGACTCAACAACATTGGACTGAGGGTCCATACAGCCATTTTCGGGAGGAGAGCCAAGCTGATATGAATGGAAGGGAACGAGAGGCATTAGAACTTGGGAGGCGTGCTACTAATATCATAGTGCATATGCGGAGCAGCAGACATACGAGGATTTCCCCTGCTATTCTAGATTCCCCGTGATAGCCAGGAACATACGTAGGATACAAGGGTGCATATTAGCAATGTTACGCCCCAGAGCTCTAGGAGACTAGGGATCTACGGTAGTAACGGGTTATCAGATTCGACATTCTCCTAGGTTTTCTGAGTAGATAGCGGTGCTATCCCTGCCGCAAGATCGAATATATACGAAAAGGGGAGACACGGGATTTTCAAATTACATTAATCACTACAAGGGTATAAGTGGCACTATTGCCAGCTTGTTTTACGGCTTGCCTTTGCAAGGCATAGTCTAAAAGCACCTCTGTTGTATTTTTGCAATGGTCGACTATACTGTACCCTGCCTATTAAGTAGCTGCATTATGGCCATCTGCGTTTAAGATGGACTACATACCGATGTAAAGATCATCCACAAATCCCTCTCCTTGCCACGAATCAACTGTTTCCAGGCTAGCTGAGCTAGGAATGATGACCAACACTAAGCTATATGATACTATATAATACCTGCCAGGTCTAGACGCCAAGAAAGATACGTGCCCACCGTCTAAACGTGGCTGAATCTTACCCGCCTCTATGGTAAGCGATCTAGCGGGTACGATGTCGATTACCGAGCATGCATTTCCATTCCATTTTGTCGGGACCCCAGAGAACGTGTAGCTGGGCGATGGCTTACGTGTTGCCTACTCATTCCATAGCCTCGGTATACATCAGTAATAGCTATAATATTATGAGTATAGACAACAGCCCCTGACCGAAACACATGAAGCTTATGGCTAGCTGATCACGGCATATGCACAACGGCAGTACCCTACTTCTTAATTGGTTCTCTACCGGTGCAATGCGCGACTTTGCACTTCTCGCCATCCGTTCGCTATTCTCAAATCGGAATAGTTCCGCCTCTCTGACCGCCCCGGATGTCTAAATCCCGTATGTAGAGTACCTACTATACACTACAGCTCCTTTTTTTTCTTTTCTTCATTGGGCCCGCAATGTCCGGGCCAGATAGCTCGCTGCATACACCAGAGCACTAATTGGCCAAGTTCATGTGTGTCCTCGATCCCCTGTGGCACCTCATGCTCGCTACCGTGTATATGGATCTTTCTGATGTATGGGTCGCATAGACCGGCGAGGTGTGTAGAAGTAGGGAAGCTTGGATCCTCCGCTCCCCAGACATGTACTGTCGGTATTCTGATTTTTAACTCTGGCGGCACCGTGTTCAGGTTCAATCCGAAGCAGTCGTCCGAGTTGAAAATTGCTTGTCGTGACAGTGAAACATGCGAAGGCGATGGGCCTAGATTTCCTTGGCGACGGCGTTCTGTCTCTTCTACTATATGCACTGCAGCTCTGGGGATTGGGGCCCCCAGGTCCTTGAGTACCGCTAGCGGAATGCTGCCACTCATGAAGGTGGCGAATCTGAATGGTGGGTCGTGTTCGTGAGCATACCATTGGCGATACAACAGATAGCTTGACACCAGCGTAGCTCCTTGTGCAAAGCATATGACACCGTCATAAGGGCCGTCCACTTCAAGCTTCGTCGTGAGCCATTCATGCGCCTTGTATATGTCAGCGACAGTCGAGACATCGAAGAATCTGTATCCAGTTCGCCTATCTAACGAAGGCACTGCACACTGTATAGGGGCATCGACAAAGTCAAATGACACCCTTGTCTCAGAATTTTCAATAACTTTGATTACTTCGCCTAATTTCAATAGTGGTTAGACATGGATGAAAGTTTCCCAATTCTCCTACCGGTGTGTGCTTACTTAGTTGTGTGCGAAAGATGTCGCCACTCTGATTGCAGCCATGAAGGCATAAGATCTTCATTATTGCATGGATATCCTCTGCGCGCCGTCATGTGACAACCTTCGCGAGTTCCCTTCTTCTTTTTCTCACTTAACCATGATTTATGGCCAATTGTTGTAAGAGGGTTTTAAAGTATCATACCCGTGTGAGAACCGGATGTCCGCGTCTCGGACATCCGGTCGCTTTCGGCATTGAAGGATATGAGCGCTTCGTTAAACGAACATGTCTGCATCGATTATTCATTTTAAGCAATCCTATAGTAATTGCAACCAAGCATGGATTTCCTTTTAATTCATCTATATGTGTTTATATATAGCGGCGATTGGACTACAGCACTATCAAGATGAACCAATTTAGAAATAAAGTTCTGACGGAGTGACCTATGCTGATCGATCGGTACCTCATCATCTCTTTACGGATGCGATCCTCGAGGTTTTCCTGGATAGGCAAATGGACCCGAGGAGCTGGGAGCCTGCTTATTCCTTATTGGCTTGCCAAGTAATTCCACCAGTAAGGTACAATGCAACACTATTTACCTATTATAATGACTGATGAGTCCCAAAATACTACCTTGATCGTCACTCGCCATGTTCTCCGCACTGCAATGAGAAGCTTCAATACCACATTATATAGTTACATCCCCTCAAGATGAAACTGATGATGTTGGTTTTCACGACTTCTTGAACCAACTAGTGCAACTCAGGACTGGCGACGCTCCGAAGATGGTAGTATCGGTAGTTTTGCCACCGAGATAATCAATATGGGTTACGATGGCGGCCTTAACACATCACTTTAAGATAAAAGTCTTAAATGATGAGCGGAAATCCTACTCTCAATTTTGAAAAATACACTATTACGCAACGTTAGATTGTGTTTCTAAACCGGCTTACTGCAACTCAGGAAACTCGACGAGCCCGTAAATTAGCTATGAGGGGCTTTAACTTATTCCTTTCCCTGTATTTGGCTTATCTAGGTAGTTCCTCACCTGTTTATCCGCTGGATCAGTGGGATCTCGTAGGCTATGGCAGTGACAATCCACTAGGAGCCACTACAGGTGGCGAAGGGGGCGACACAATTGTCGTCGATAACGTGAAAGCCCTCACGGTTGCGGTATCCGATAACGAACCTCGAGTGGTCCTCGTTGATGGGTCATTTAATTTGACATCACGGGTGAAAGTTGGATCCAATAAATCTCTGATCGGCATAGGGAGTACAGCGTCGTTCAACAACAGCGGGATTACAATTGCAAGTGTTACGAATGTCATTATACGCAATCTCAAGATCAGCTATGTGTACGGCAACGACGGGATCACAGTACAGAACTCAACCCGAGTCTGGATAGATCATAATGAGTTTTTCTCAGACATCAACCATGGCCCAGACCAATATGTAAGTTTGGCCAAACTGAATCAGTTGAAAGGCAGCCTAATCATACCTACCAGGACGGTCAACTGGATATTGTAAGGGCCTCTGACTGGATCACGGTGTCGTGGAATTATTTCCATGACCACTGGAAATCGTCGCTTATAGGGAACAGTGACTCCCTGCGAGATGTCGATCAAGGACATCTTCACATTACATATCATCACAACTACTGGAAGAACATGGGCACGCGGGGACCCGCTGGGCGCTTCGGGCACCAGCATGTGTATAACAATTACTACGAAGACTACCTATACCAGGCAATCCATTCGCGGTCCGACAACCAGGTGCTAGTAGAGGGGAACGTCTTTGCGGGCAACACGAGCGAGGCGTTGAGCACGTACGGGCTCGTGATTCCGGAAGATAGCCCGAACACGTGCACGTGTGGCGACGAAGAGCTCGACGGCTTTGCGAATCTTGGGGCTGAGAATGATTTTGGCTCGGCGGGGGTCAACATCACACAGACTGGAAACTTTACTAAGGTGGACTACGGTTACACGCTTACACCTCTTGATATGGTCAAGTCTGTTGTTCTGGCTGGTGCTGGGGTTGGAAGGATTGAAGTATGAAGATGGTTACATACTTGGCCGAATCCTAGACCTAGAAGAACCCCTGGCATAGTCGGGTGTCCTGTGATTATGAGAAGGCAATTCAAAGGAGCTAGATATTCACCAGGATCGTATTCAAGACACGCTATATTGGCAGGTATTTGATGCTAGTTTGTGACAGTTCGACCCTTTATCGAAGCAGCAGTTTGTTCCCAATCAAAGACCGAACTTGGTGGCTAGCAGCTCATCCATATTTCTTGTTCTCAACCAATCCTCATAACTTGGCGTCACGACCTTCTTCTTGAGTTGAGGCGGCTCAATGAAATTGTCGATCCCGGCCATATATCCAAACTCCTCCAAATACACGGGTGCCCAGAGCACCTCGTAAGGCAGACCCGTGAGCTTATGCATTTGCTCCAGAGTCAGGCTAATGAGCTTGGCCGGCTTCCCTGTAACCCTCGACCACACCTCGAGGGCTTCGTCCATAGCTAAGTAGCTGTCGTATGCAAGAAGCTTCGTGCCGGGGGCTTCGTCCTCGACGAGAGCTCGAACAAAGACACCTGTCGAGCGAGTTTCGTCAAGGATAGGGAATCGAGTGGTTCCGCTGCAGGGAATGACCACCTTATACTCTCCGCTGCTGGGGTCGAGCTTCGGCGCGAGTAGCGCGTTGGTCGCATAGGCGCCGAGATAGATGAAAGATGCCTTATCCGCAAGGCTGGGCTGTTCCTTTTCGATGTAGTCCACGATGGCGGCCTTCGTCTCCCAGTGATACGAGGTCGGGTACTTCCCGTTCGACGCAGCATTCATGGGGCCCAGGGCAGAGTAGACGAGGCGTTCGAGAGTAGGCACGCCGATGGCGGCGAGGACCGCATT
>JAPESX010000715.1:0-14870 GCA_029590615.1 Nemania bipapillata | reverse complement strand
CCATTAATCGCCGCAATCCCTGTAAGTCAAGACAGAGCTGGACTCATGGACCAAAAGCGAACGCAAGGCCGTTGCGACCTAGACTTGCAGCTGGTTAAGCCCTTCTTGCGTTTGTAGCTTTATTCTTTATTTGAGGGCTCCTTCTTATCTAGTCGCTGCCGCTGAGACGACATATCTTAGCCCTTTCTGTCTCAACACTATAGATTTCAGCGTTCTCACCTTTCCCCTCGTTATTTACAACCCCGGCAATCCTCTCTAATAACTTTCCCTGTCTATCATATACCTGATTGTCGGAATTCTCACTTATACATAATAAACGACATATTGCCAGCTCTCTCCGACGTTATTTGCTTTCCAAAACGCATATAGTCTTGGGAAATAGTAATATCGTCATGGAGCAAGATCAGGGCGGCAGCCGTCAACCGGCGGGAAGCTTTTCTTTTGTGTCGAACAATGGGACACCTCTACGACCGGGGACACCTAATACCGATAGGAACCCCTTCGGGGATGATCGCATCGAACCGCAGCCTCAACAAGCAGGCGGTCTCAATCCTTTCGCATCCCCTTCCGTGTCACGCCCTGCCTCTAGCTTCGGTAGTTCTAGTGCACTTGGTGGAGCGCCGCGAGGGCAACGATATTTTCATTCTCGAAGAGTGAAGAAAGACGAGGTTGAGAAGCCATGGTTGGCGAAGGCGGATCCAAAGGAGAAATGGGTCACTATTCTGCCTATCCTGGGCATACTTGTAGGACTGGGAATTTCAGGCTTCCTCATCTGGGATGGCATCCACAGTGTCGTCAAGCACAAGTACTGCATGGTCCTCGAGGACAACTTCGACTCTTTCAACACGAATGTATGGACTAAGGAAGTACAGGTTGGCGGCTTCGGGTAAGTAGCATTGTTTGACTTTGAACATGGATCGGTATTCGTCTGACTTGACTCTTAGCAATGGCGAGTTTGAACAAACTACTAATACGGAGGAAAACGTCTACATCGAGGATGGACGTCTGTTCATTAAGCCTACCCTACAGGATGCTGCTTTGATCAACAAGGATAATGTGATTAATCTCCTGAAGGATGGATCTTGTACGTCGACTAAATGGTCGGACTGTGTTGCTGCAACCAACACTACCACCGGCAATGCGACCATTGTGCCACCCACTCGCTCGGGCCGTATCAACACCAAGAAGGGTGCCACCATCAAATACGGACGTGTTGAAGTAGTTGCCAAGATGCCACAGGGCGATTGGCTCTGGCCCGCGATTTGGATGTTGCCGGTCGAGGAGACATATGGACCCTGGCCCGCTAGCGGAGAAATCGATATTTTGGAGAGTCGTGGAAACAATCGCTCATATGCGCAAGGAGGCAACAATATCGCGTCATCCACCCTGCATTGGGGACCTGATGTTGATAACGTAAGACATCCTTGTACTGTTGTATCATTTCACATGTATCACGTGCTAATCGCTTTTTAGGATGCGTGGTGGCGAACAAACGTCAAGCGTGAGGCGTCACACACTACTTACTCGGCTGGCTTCAACACCTTCGGGCTTGAGTGGTCCCAGAAATATCTCTTTACCTATATCAACTCTCGCCTGCTACAAGTCCTATATACGAACTTTGATGAGCCTCTTTGGGATCGCGGTAACTTCCCTGCCGCCAACAGCAACGGCACGCGGCTTGTGGACCCCTGGTCGCAGACTGGCCGAGACAACACACCTTTTGACCAAAAGTTCTACCTTATCCTCAACGTCGCTGTCGGAGGCACCAACGGGTGGTTCGAGGATTCAAAGAGTGGCAAGCCTTGGCTCGATTCTAGCCCTAACGCCAAGAAGGATTTCTGGAATGCGCAGGACACTTGGCTACCTACATGGAAGAGCCCGGCCATGGAAGTCAAGAAAGTTTCCATGTGGCAACAATGCGATGGCAATGAGGAGCTGTAAGGAATTCGAGATATATTTGCCCGTTTTTTTATACAGGCTTCACAGGGTCATATGGGCGTTTCTTTTTTTCTTCAGGGTCTCGCATGGGAGTAATGGGCTTGAGACAAATAGACGGGTTGTTCAGGAGTCTCTGGTTATCATACATTTTAGTACATAATAGCTCTATCGGTTTTGATAGGCTCCTTTCTAAAACATGTTTCTACGTAACGATTCAGATAGATCGTGGCAGTTTGCGAGATGCAATACATAATGACGTTGATACCCCTACCGTCGTTCCCTAAACCGTTCGTCCCTATTTCCCGAATCGGCTGTCTTGCACCTAACTGTCCATGAAAGATAGTCCTGTTGCGCCTTACCCGTAACCACGTTGCGGTGCTACTGCCTATTTCGTCGTGATAGGTCGATAATAAGGCACGAACGTGAAGACGGGAAAGGAGTCTAGAACATAGAAGCCTAAGGCCCTGGTTGAGGCTGATGAAGGGACATTGGTACGGGAGGCACCGGCTATCGGTTTGCTATCAGCTGTGTGTCTAGTACATAGTATGTAGTGTAAAATTAGATCCCTAGATGCGGCTGAGATAACGGTCTCGAACGTGGCCATCGCATCATTATACATTACTGTATACATAGTATGTCACAACCAATAGCTCGGTAGGGCTCAAAGCGCGCATTTATTTCCACCTGATAGCAACGAACGACCATTGTCAAAATTGAAGCCCATGCCTAATTAAGAGGCGTGATAAGCTTAGACGAACGGTATATAGGGACGAATAGCGTTGAGACTACTCGCACCAGTCAGCAAAAGGTGGAATGATGGAATGATGGGGTACTCCCCAGGACCATATCTTATAACCCCCTTGCCTATAACGACTTACATAGACCTGTGCATACTTAGGTGCAGCAAACTATCTACAATAAGCCTCAAGAGGCAGTTCTCAGTGTCTTATCAATAGCGATCTGTTTTGAGTGGTAGCGACCTTCAGGTCGATCAATATTGTGGCTTAGCGTTACCACAGACGATGCTATAGTCTGTATTTTCCTCATGGCATGTTACCGTAGGAGATGCACATGTCTGTAACCCACTGACTTTTCTCGGTAGGTGGTAACAGTAGGTATTCTATATACATAGTATCGATTACCTATAGCGCCCATGTTGATATAGCTGACTGCGTCATAGAATCAGGATATTCATCGTTGCCAAGACGTGTTGTGCATGTTGTGATTATGTATGTAAATAGTATGTAGGTATGCACAGTATATGACGACGGCAACTTTAGCTTAACCTATAGCACCTATAGTCCTAGGATAATGACAATACTAGCAACAAAATGAATGAGTTGTACAGAATCCATGCTACAGTGTGTCGCTGAATAGGCCCCTTTTTGACACTGAGAAATAAGAATGGCTCATGGCACGGGCAGCAGCTTCAGACTTCGTGGAAATTTCCGCTTGCGCCGTTGGAATTGTATGACAAAACTAAGGCCAGCCCGATTCATGGTACCGGGTCTCGATCTCCCCGTTATGTCTGCCCGGGCCTTTCTGGAAATCTGGCCATCATAGCGCAACGTGCAGTAGCTACTACGTATTACACTAATATAGAAATCGACTTACACGTATGTCATGATAGTCGTGTCGTGCTAGTCCGCAGCCGACGGCAATAGCTTCATCGGTCCAGCATACTCTTCCAGATCGAATAGACATTCTGGGAATGGCTTGGAAACCCGAACGGGCTACGGCAATATTGGATACCTTTTTTTTTCGGTCCCTGGATTCCTAACGCGAACTAGTGCAGTCCTGTACAGCTCAGCTCAGCCCCACTTCGGTAGTCTAGTGTACCTGACCAAGGGCAATAATGGGTTTTGTAGCGCCCGCGTTACCTGTTCCCTAACTGCTGTTGGCGTTTTTTTCTTTCCGATGTGGCGCCAAGATAGTAATGTAGCCTAGACCGGCCGGCCCCAAAAGATACCAGACCAGGCGCGCTTCCTCGCTAAAGCAGGAGGTTCCAACTACCTAAGAATAACAAAATATGGTAGCACTGAGGACGGTCATTCCACCACACCTTCACTACACTCCAGCGTTACTTGCAACCCTTCAATAGGGACACATGAACTATCACGGGCTGTCCCGTCGCATGCTTCACGTTTGACCACGGGGCTTCGACCGTGTCGGGAAATCTAAGAGAATCAATATATCCCGGATGACAGATACTAAGGCAGCTCGCTAGTAGCCGACGAGAGCGAACCTGTCGCTTATACCATATCGCATCAATTAATTGAGAGCGGACCGCTTCGGTTGTCCGTCTTTAGCACCTACACGGGACCTTTCGTTGCTTTGTTGCGTTTCACTCCGTGCTCATGTACCTAAGCGCATGCCGTCTCATGATCAACCTGAAGAGGTACATAGTACTGTAATGTCTCTTTGAGGATCTTGGGATCAAACATACTATGGAAGGTGGGATTTACACCGCCGTTGAGAGACATTTCCAAAANGATACCTTATAGCGCGCCTAGTAGTCCAGTAGTGCCACGAGGCAGCCTACCGATCGCCATATTTTCTTCTGCCTAAACAAGCACTATCTTGTCTATCTCCATGAGATAGGGAGACATTTTATTATTAGACCTATCTGCTACCACTGGGATGTCTTACCCCCACGCGTCCAGCGTGTGTCTGTACATTTTTGGGCATCCCACGTCAATCTGTCTGCCATACTGAGCACATACAGTAGATAGTTATTCCCCAATCCCATCCCATTCCATCCGAGTCGATAGTGGATAAGTCGGGAAGCATGTAGGTATAACAGTATGCGTAAAGCGCTGATAGCCACGCATAAATACAGAGCTTTACAAGATAAAATACGAGGAACACGAGTGAGGAATAAGCTCGGATGCTCACTCTACTGGAAACTGTCAGCACCCAAATACCGAATCTCTAACAATGCAGGTATGTAGCTATCTATGAACTCGGTATTGATTCGTTCGACTATAGCGTACCCTATTATACCATAGTGTGCTTCCGTACGACAAGAAATGGTAGGTAGATAAAAAATAAAACTGGGCTAGTGGGTTCCTGTCACTCACTGAGTAGCATCTCCCCTTTAGTTCCTCTCTATCCCTATGTGTGTACATACCTGGTAGGTACTATGGAAAGGATGGCCCGCTTGCTCGCTCGCCGACCACCAGGTTCGAACTCGTTCGTTCGTGATTACACTATAATATGTATACATATGCAGCAGCCCTGCCCAATATTGTGGCTTGACAGTTCAGCTGGGCGACTATGAATTCCGGTGTATCAAATATGGGAAATCCCTTACTCTGCACTTGTAGATGACGAAGAGCCTTTTGTAGCGCCCGCCTGAATACTATTACCAGTAAACCGGCGTTCTAACTAAATCAGAAAACCACACTAGGTATCAGGACGCGAATTTCACATGCCTTGCGAGCTTGGAGGCAGAACTACTACCGTACTAGAGAGGTGGACTTCCAGCTGGATGGAAACCAGTAACGTTGAAGATACTGTGGTGTATGTAAGCTATGTAGGTATGTAGCGTAGTGCAAGTAGGTATGGGTACAAGGCCGAGCAGGGGGGACATCATAACTCAGGCAGAATGGAGATTACTCTTTCTAGTTAGATAGAACCGGTACTGACCGAATTGTATGTAGGTATCTTCAATCTTCATCTACCCTTGCTCGGGATCCCCTGTCTTCGGAGTTTGCACTTGACTCAACCCCTGTCCCTGCCCCTGTCAGCGATCTAGGTACTGTACTTCGAGACCTTGCGCCCATCCTCGGCACCATTTTTACCCTTGCTTATACGACTTTCCACTATGCTGCATGTAGCTTAGGGATGCTGTACAGATTTTCAAGGGAAAAAAATAATTCATTAGGCGCTATAGACTAGAAACGTAAGTAGTCGTTGCGCTGGGACTCGATCGATACTGTAGCGTCGACCGCAGACCACATAATAATAGTCTAAATAGGTACATAGCAGAGAATCTCGCCCTGAACATGCATGTATGTATGTACATATGTGCAGTAGTATTTACCTAGGCTCATTCTAAGACCACTTAAGAGGACCCCCCATCGACTAAGTATCAGGTATCAGGTAGCTACTGTGGCTCTACTGTAGCTACTAATTCTTACCGCTCGCTTAATGTCAGCTACCTTGGGCATTTGTGACTACTGACTCCTCGTACGCTCTTTTTGTCTTTGTCCCTGGAACCTAGAACCGCCTTATCATCGTCGGATCTTGGTTGAGAGGCCCAGCTGAGGCGCCATTCCATTGCCTAGGCCTTCCTGACAGCGTTCGTATTGCGCGAGATCTATGGTCTTAAGCTGCCTCCTACCTGGTACCACACACCTCAAATCCAACCCTCACCGGCCTACTTTTTTTCCCTTTTCTCTTTCTCAAGGTAGCTGCTGCTTGCTTTGCCTGCTTGCTTGCTCGTCTTCTGCCCTCCTCATCAGATTAGCTTTGGACTTCCCACGTGTGCTTCCTATTGTGCCGTGGTCGAACTCTCGCTTATAGGGGTCTGGATTATTAACACGACCCGAACATAAACCTTAAACCTTAAACCAGTCCTTCGTTGCAGGTAAGTAATCTGAGTTTGCGTCTCTGCTATTATAATTACTTATGCACCCATAGTACAGCACTTTATATCACTATATCCTCCATGTTCACGGCTCTTTAAAGTTTACTCCCCGTCCTCTTTTTCAACCCTCCAGGGCTAATTCTCGAGGGTGTCGTGGACTGTGTTCACCAGTGACCACAACGCCCTCGACGCTGGGCGGGCTGCCCCTTATCTTTCTTATTTACACCAGCTACTACATATTGTAGATTAATACATCGTAATCATGGGGTTCTCCAGCTACTTCAAGGCGAAGAAGCCTGAGCCAGCCAAGAAGCCAGCACCCAAGCCGCAGCCGACAAGTGACGCTATATTTTCCGAGAAGAACTCGGGCAACCCCGCGGGCGACAATGCATTCGAGCTCCAAGTGCCCACGCCCAACTTCAGCTCCTCGAGAAATTCGCTCTCGGGTGGGAGCAGTTCTATGTTCCTCGACGATATTAAACATGAGGTCATGGTTAACTACCTGTATCAGCAGCAGTGCTCGCATCTGTGGGTGGCCGACGGATCGGGAGAGGTCGAGGGTGTTCTGCTACGCAAGTCTCGAGGAAACTACATGGCCTGCCCCCCCAGGCTAGCCAGTTCGGCCTTCGCCATGGCCTGTGCTACTCTCAACGTCCAGGTATGCGGTGGTATCCGGTGATAGCTACGTCGTTTCACCCACTGACTCGTCCCTAGTGCGCCATGACGGTCAACTCCCGCGTCATCAAGACATTCTTGAACTGGTCGCCAGACGCTGTTGACGTGCCCTTGATGAACGGCCTGCGCGTTCAGATTCTACCGACCATCGACGACTTGCCCAGGGCGCGAAAGCATCAGTTCGCCGCCTTCGTGGCATCGGAGGCTCTCCTCGTGGTATGGGACGACGATGCGCTCCACCTGGTTCAGCGCGCCCAGGCCATCGAGTCGGAGCTCATGGAACTGGTCTGGCAGACCGGCGAGGAGGATGAGGAGGAGACCGAGAAGAAGCAGAACATCATGTTCGGAGAGGCGGAGATCGATGAAGAGAGTGGCCAGATCATACCCGAGAAACGCCCGGTTCACATGCAGAACACCTACCTCGTCTCTATCGTACTCGTTCTCATCACTACCACCCTGGGTGCCGCCGCACGCCAGCTCGCCATCGAGGTGTCTACTGACGGCAGCTATACCCGTCTGGCTTTGGTCGTTTTGGCCCCTGTTCAGATCTTCTTCACCCTCTTCTTCGCCCAGGTCATTGTTGGTTGTCTCGCCCAGATTTTCGGCCCCATCCGACAGCTCACTATCAACTCCAAGTTCTATTCGGCCAAGCCACCCCCGAGACTGCAGTCCACGATCCTGCCGCATATCACGGTGCAGTGCCCTGTCTACAAGGAGGGTCTTGGTGCTGTCATTGTCCCTACAGTCCGATCTCTCAAGCAGGCCATTAGCACCTACGAGTTGCAAGGTGGCTCGGCTAACGTCTTCATCAACGATGACGGTCTTCAGTTGATTCCAGAGGAAGAACGACGGGCTCGTATCGAATTTTATGCTGATCATTCTATTGGCTGGGTCGCTCGCCCTAAGCACGGAGAGAACGGTTTCCTGCGTCGCGGCAAGTTCAAGAAGGCTTCTAACATGAACTTCGCCCTCATGATCTCGTGCAAGGTGGAGGAGAAGCTCACCCATTATAATCGTGGACCCGAGTGGTCTCAGGCGGATGAGGCACTAGCTTACGAGAAGGCGCTCAAGGAAGTCCTTGAGGAAGACGGAAGAGCCTGGGCTGATGGCAACATTCGTGTTGGTGACTACATTCTCATCAGTAAGCTACCGATGGCCTCGTACATGACAGCGTGCCGTGGAATATATACTAATATTTTCCCCAGTTGACTCCGATACCCGTGTACCATCTGACTGCCTGCTGGATGCCGTCTCTGAAATGGAGCAATCCCCGGATGTCGGCATCATGCAGTTCTCGTCCGGTGTCATGCAGGTCGTCCACACATACTTCGAAAACGGTATTACCTTCTTTACTAACCTCATTTACACTGCTATTCGGTACACCGTCTCCAACGGTGACGTCGCTCCCTTCGTCGGCCACAACGCAATTCTTCGATGGAGTGCTATTCAACAGGTCTCGTACGAGGATGAGGACGGTTACGAAAAGTTTTGGTCTGAGTCGCACGTGTCTGAAGATTTCGATATGTCTCTACGTCTACAGTGTAATGGATACATCATTCGCCTGGCTGCATGGGCGGGTGACGGCTTCAAGGAGGGTGTGTCACTAACGGTGTACGACGAGTTGGCTCGATGGGAAAAGTACGCGTACGGTTGTAACGAATTGCTCTTCCACCCTATCCGCGTGTGGCTATGGAAGGGCCCATTTACTCCTCTGTTCCGTCGATTCTTGTTCTCCAACATTCGTTTCACCTCCAAGATTACCGTCATTTCGTACATTGGCACATACTACGCCATCGGTGCGGCCTGGATTCTTACTTCGGTCAACTACTTCGCCATCGGCTGGTTCAACGGATACCTAGATAAGTATTACATCGACTCGTGGCAGGTCTGGTTTTCCATTATCATCGTCTTTAACGGCCTCGGCAATGTCGCCCTCGCCATTATGCGCTACCGTGTCGGCGAGAGGGGTCTGCTGTACGCCATCTACGAAAACTTCAAATGGACGTTTCTCCTCGCTATCTTCCTGGGCGGTCTCTCTCTCCACGTTAGTCAGGCCATTCTCGCTCACATGTTCGAGATCAACATGACTTGGGGTGCCACGTCCAAGGAAGCCGAGTTCTCCAACTTCTTTATCGAGGTGCCGAAGGTTCTTAAGAGTGTAAGTCAAGTTCCCATCCCTTTAGAAATGTGTATAGGTGATTTTAGTAAGCGGGTGCTGACTCATCGTTCCCCTGTAGTTCAAATACTCGATCGCCTTCTCCCTATTCTTCATCGCCGCCATCGTCATCCTGGCGGTTGCTCCTTTCGTGCCTCTGGACTGGCGTATCAAGGATTTCGTGGCTATTCTTCCCATGGCGACCGTGGCAACGAGTCATCTGCTGCTCCCTATTGCCCTGAACCCCGCCCTCATGACCTTCTCATGGTAAACTGCTAGTAGTTCACCTCGGCTTTAATAGCATTAATAATTAGCTCTCTGGCTCGTCTGGAGAAACCGGKTTTTTTGTCTGTTCCACAGTCCCGCAACTGGATAATCTATATAAGTATATATAAAACGTCACATGACATACTACACCACATCAATGATATGCAGGAGTTGGGTTTCTCTTCCGTGGCATTTTAGGTCTCATATAATTTGCACGATCTGTTGGGTTTTCGATAGACTTGGGACGGAGTTTGGAGAAAGACATGACAGTACGCACCAGATGAGCGACATCCGCTGCATCTTGGCACGGTGACTTTTGTTCTCGTTGTTGCTCTTACAGAGGAAGTCTTTGGCTATCTCGAGTTGAAGAAGCTGGCAGAGTTCTATCTTGGAGGGAAGTAGGAGGGATGGACGGATTGATGGAAGGATGGATGGCAGGGATGGACTTCACAGTACTACATAGCGTCAGATTCGCGCAGCATATGCATCATGTTAGAAGATGATATACCCAGACTCTACCTACCTTAGATATATAATCATGAAATCAGCTACCTACCTATTTCTGCGGACTCAATATTGATCTGTCAAGAATCTAGACCAGATAGCGAGCCGGGAATGAAGAGTAAGGCTGCCTGCCTGTCCAGTCTAATAGGTACTATAACTAGTCAGTTAGGTGTACTAGATAAAGATCGAGGATCAGGGCAGTTGAGATTTAAGTAATCCCATCAATTACATGTATACACCCCCAACGCAAGGCAGTCATCGCATGGATAATCAAACCGATATTATATGGAAGTACGCACTATTTATGAGTAACAATGGTGCACGTTGCATGTTGTCTTATTTGTATACGCATAGCTTACGTATATAGGTAGCATTTATCTCTATTCACATGTTGGATTGACAAATGAGAGGAAAGCCTGCCTGGTCAAAGATTGGTTGGCCAGGTTGACGATCCCACCTCACCCCTTACTCAAGGGATTCCTATAGCGAGTGTGTCACTGTGCCTCAGAGACAAATCCCCCTTCCCAATGGCACATCAGCACCAACCAGCACAGCAGACAGACGGTGGATGGTACATAGCAAACGGTAACCGGTAAATCCGGCACAGGTGGTTGCGATAGCAGTCGTGGTGATTGGTTCCCTAAATTAGCCACTTACCCCAGATAGGAAGAATGGCACCCCGAAGTCTGGTGTGCGCGTACGTACCTACCCAAGATAGGCACAGTCGCTACCTTAGACAGAGGCGGATACAGGCCACCCGCCAATGGGCTTCTCTAAGCCCCCTTTCTAAGTGCCAAATTGGACTTAAAGTGTACCTGCAGTAGCGCGCCACTTCGCCCTTTCATCCTCTCGTTTCCCTTCTCCTCGTCACACAGTCGCTCTGTCGCTCTCCTCCTGCATCGACCGATTGTTTCGAGTCGGACTAGGGTTACATTGTGTCCGAAGCCTCTATCTGCGTGTGTTTCGTGTGCTCTATCCTCTCCCTCTCCCTCATTTTGCTGTCTGCTATCTGCTGCCTCTCCAGCACGTACAGTAGTCGACCCGTCACTCCTTCATACCGTGAATCCAGCCGGTAGCAACACCGCACTATCGAAACACCATCGCTTTGTTCGATTGAATCGAACGACGCCGCCAGTCCTTCGACCACGCTTGTGCTAGCTAGCATCAGAGCCACGCAAAGTCTACCTACCACCCACCACTGCAGAATATACACTCATTGAACAATCAACCGAGTCACTCTTTAGTTGACGCGATAGCACCTATCCGTGTCCTTGACGGACCCTCTGTGCTTCTCGCCCCCCTCTCAAACCAATACAGCCGACTAATCGCGCAAATATCGTTGAACGCCACACTCATTTTAAGAAGAATTATCTTCCGAATATCCGCGCCCCGCCTCCATCTGTAAAGAAGAACGCCTCCGGTTGACACCTCAGATTAGAGGCTGCTTCCTATTGATAGCGCCGACATTGGATTATGCGCCCTGAAAATCGATAATTATCAAAGCCACTCCCTGATTTGGTACAATATCCGCCTTTGAGCAACCGATAAAGCCGTTTGCCACTATTTTCGATGTTATCTTATACAAGATCTGGCCCGGCGTTCGCGCTGTTGGCCTCGGCCCTCTTTTCTTCCGCCGCCGCTCAATTGACTACGAAATGCAACCCCTTGGAGAAGACTTGCCCGGCCGATCCCGCCCTCGGAACCTCGCATACCTTCTATTTCAACAGCACACCCCCCGATGACACCTTCACCTCGGAGGCGAACGGTATCGAATTCGACGACACGAATGGCGCCGTCTTCACCATTTCCCAACATGGTGACTCGCCAACCCTCGCCTCTAACTTTTACTTCTTCTTTGGTAAGACTGAAGTTCTGATGAAGGCGGCTAAGGGACAAGGAATCATCAGCTCGATTGTGTGGGGATCCGATACACTAGATGAAGTCGATTGGGAATTCAAAGGTGGCAATGAGACTTTTGCCTTCTCCAACTACTTTGGCAAGGGTAACACAAATGTCACGGGCACCGGAGGAGACCACCCTGTTTCCGGTAGTATCTATGACTTGCACAATTATACGACCGTATGGACCCAGGATAAGCTTGAATGGCACTTGGACGGACAGCTGCTTCGCACTCTTCTTGCCAAAGACGCAAACAACACACATGACTTCCCGCAAACCCCTATGACGCTTAGGCTCGGTAGCTGGGTCGGTGGCGATACGAAGAGTCAGGCTGTCGGAACCGTCGAATGGGCTGGCGGTGCCACCGATTACTCCCAGGGCCCCTTCACTATGTATGTGCAGAGCGCGCGCGTTGAGGACTACTCATCCGGCAAGGAATACACATACACTGATAAGACGGGCTCGTGGGAGAGCATCAAGATCACAGCGTAAGTCACCTCGTTATAGCGGATCTAACCAAGCATCCCATTTATCTAACCGAGCAATAGGGGTAACTCAACCGCCTCCGTATCTATCAACAAGGCACCAGAGAAGTCACTCTCAGAGAAATGGGCTGAACTTCCCCAGACCACTAAGATTGGCATTTACGCAGCGGCTGGTGCTGTTGGTGGTTTGCTCTTCCTCGCCCTCGCCGTTTACTACGTCAAGCAGAGACGTCAGGGCCAGAAGGAGGCTGCTTTAGCTGCCAAGATGCAGGAGGAGGAGCGAGTCGAGCTCGAGCGGTTTAGGAAAGAGGGTAGAAACCCTGATGATCTGAACTTTGATGGTGCGGAGTATGGAGGAGCTGCTGGAAAAGGCGGCATGATGAGCTCGTACGCAGCTGTCTCAGACTCGCCCCCAGGAAGCTCAGCTGGTCCACCGGAAAAGGCTTGGGATCCGACGGGGTCCGACGGGGCGGCATCGGGCATGCCTTTGCTCCACAACAATGGTCTCGCATCTCCTATTCACGCACAAAGCCCCGGGCTTCCCCCTGCGTATCCGCTACCAGTATCGCCCGTTAGCCGATCTTTCTCGGCCTCTCCCCACGCACCGTCGAGAATGGGATCTACTGGCCCCCAGGTCGGGGGATACCCCAGCAGGATGAACAGCCCAGCTCCAGGGTCTCCTCAGACCCGTGGCACTGGATCACCAGCGCCCCATGACATGTATGGCATGTCGAGAATAAATAGCCCTGGGCCCATGCAGTCGAACCGTGGCCCAGCTTCCCCAGGTCCTCAAGGTGGCCACGGGGGCAACGATGGCGGCTACTGGAACAACGGCGGTTACCGGTAACACGTTCTATCGGGGATTTCGGTGAAGAAGCGATCTTCTTACAGTCTTCGTCTACTTCGAAAATTTTATGAGAGCGAGCTCGAGTTTCACACGGCGTTGGTTGAATTTATGAGCATTTTTCAACTCCTTAACCTTTTTAAGGCGAGTTGAGTGTGTATTTTGATGCCTGTTGTTATTTATTCTATTTTTTTCTCATTGGCCGTTGTATATGAATACATGGCATTTTCTCCCCTGTTCTGACCGTAAGTTGTGGTCCGCTGTCTAGGAGACTAGCTGTTGCTGCCATAACCTGATAGCTGAGCTGCGTATCCAGCTACAGAATACAAGATACCCATCCGTTCAAGTACGATTTTCTTAATGGTTTATTTGATGATTCATAGGTGGAAATTGGTTGGTTATTTCTTCGATGGGATCCGAACTTGGCAAGCAATGTAACTATGTAAGAATTGTAGATGGCGGCCATTCACTATATAGGTATAGACGGTTTGTCGAAGAGGATAACGTTAAGGTTTCCTAGCATCATAAGTACCTCACAACAAGGCTTGCATACCTACATACATGCAGATGCGAGTGAAAGCTTATTAGCATATAGACGTCAGGCTAAGGTAACTTTAAAGAATTATCTAGATTGCTACCATGCAGAGTTCCCTAGGATCTATGCGTCTGTAGATGTAACCGTTTGATACTCACTATCGTAGGCCCCCTTGGAGATATACTACGCTATTCCGTCAAATAGTTGGGTTTCCGAGATACCCGCATTTAGATTTTGCCGAACGAAAGAGAAGAGATTAATGGGATAGAGTCGGTTAGTAGTAGATTTAAGATCTCCATAGTCATTAGGCTACAAGAGTATGATTCAAGTTTAGCGATTTCGATGCTAAAGTTCGACATTGCTTCAGATACGAGCACATACATAAGGCTAGAATAACCTCTAGTCTATCACCTCACAGATTATCAAGTGTGTAGGTCCCTCCGGAGTGTAGTGCATATCTAGTACTCTGGTAAACGAACTTATGACCAAGTCGTGCTATCGCTACTGCATTACCCATCATGTAACATCATGATTGTACAATGATGTGAAGTGCGGCATATCCTCAGGCGTAGGAAACTTAGATCATCTTTGTAGTGTCCGCGTCGCTTCTTAGGCATACATGCTTCTAGTGAATTCTTTCGCTCCTATTGATGAGTTCACCCTGACGTCTCACCTTAGTAGTAGAGCATCATGACATACCTCGAATTCTGCACCGCGATCGTTCCACTCGAGTCTATAAAGAGAAAGTGTCCATGTCGAAAATTCTACCATCTGCCTCTCGACCAAACATCATAACCGTGGTGTATGATCTAGGGTGCTTTAGCAAATACTTACCGTATCCGAAAAATCGTTAGTTATCCCTAGATCCTCCATCACAATCCAAGTCTCGACGACGAAATCCATCTACGATGTATATCACCAAGCTCTTTGTCCCAGCCATGCTAGTCCTCTCAGGACTAGCACAGGCAAGACCAAGC
>JAPESX010000714.1:0-14871 GCA_029590615.1 Nemania bipapillata | reverse complement strand
AAATTGGTGTGCATCTTGTCTAGGCACTTATATGCTAAGTGCCCAGCAACATGTATTGCTACTCCCACTATTCTGGAGACGTCGGCTGCGACCTTGAAATTCTTAGTACCTACCTAGGTACATACATGTATGTACTATGCTAAAGTACATTACAGGTACCAAGTCCACTTTATTCTATGTGTATATAGCATCCCGCATTTCGTAGGTCCCTAGTAGAAACAGCCTTGTATAACAATCGGCAAGTGCACCCCAGTACCAAGTAGGTACCTACAGTAGGGGTATGGCTAGGGGTATGGCTAGGTACATACCTACCTACATCATGTTCCTACCGAGATGTATTGAGCATCTTAGATCAATCATTGCACCCACGCAGCCACCCATCGATACACCTACAGGAACCTCCCAATCGTGTTCAAACCTGTGTAACATAAAAGAATAACTTATCATCTCTGAGGAGGGAGCAGCACTCAACCAATTGCGGTTTCCCGCTACCTCTGCCTCTGCCTCTGCCGCTGTCGTTACCTCTATTCCTACTGCCATTAGCAGTGCTCAGACTCAAAACTCATTCTTATTATCTTCCCGCCCATCTCACCGTCACTAGCTACCGACATCCTACTCCTACTTTCGTACGGCCAATCAACACAATTGAGACCGGTGACTTCTACGTGGCAGTGGTTCATCTAATATACTTCTGTATCCACATACTCTTACATTCGGTACTCAGCACGCATCTGCTTGGTCTAGCAGACTAGGCTCGCCTATACTAGGGGTGGCACTATGTCGCCAAAGATCCCTGCGGCTTCTCTTTCTCGCGTCGAGAATGTCCCTCAGGATGTCACTCAACAGCAAGACGACTCGGATGATGATGATTTGTCTATAACCTCTACCCATATCGAAGATAATGATTCTGAGAGGGAATGGGAGGTTGATGACATACTGGCTGACCGACCTGACCCTAATGATCCTGATGCCATGCAGTACCTCATCAAGTGGGAAGGCTTCAAACTGGAAGACTGCACATGGGAGCCCGTAAAGAATCTGGGCGAAGGTCTACTTGCAAAATGGGACGAAAACAAATCAGAGATTGGTGCCGGAATTCGCGAGATCTTTGATCTCGCAACATATGATGTTGCTTGCGCAGAACGAGCTGAGCGACATATAAGACGTAATGCCAAACGCCAGCGGCTTGGCTTACCGCCGACGCCGCCCTTCCCACCTGGGTATATTGAAGACACGCCTATGGCTTCTGACGAGCACGATTCGCCTAGCTCTGATGATGAAGTGCAAGAAGAGTTTGAGGTTGAGGATACGAGCATTCCTCCTCTAAAGTCTAGGGCCACAGTCACCACACCAGCGCCGCCCTCGGCCACGACTGTGCCCAAACCTACATCTCTGACCCGGAAGGTTGCCAGACAGAACATATTCACGGGGATTCCTTCCCAGGTGACCAAAACAGGTTCGAGCACGGCGCGGAGCTTGGAGAAGGGACGAGATCAACAGTTACCCCTGCCACTCTCCAAGGCCTCTGCGAAGTCGCCTACAGCAACCTCTTCCTCGCTAACAAGTTCTGGGCCTATTCGCAAAGGGAGTGGCGGTACAATGACTGGCTATCAGGGCACGGCGCGAAGAAGCAGTGTCTTTAAGCCTACTATAACTAAAGCGCCAACACAAAGCACTTCTGCCGCTGCGAATAAACCATTCGCAACAGCAAAATTAGCATCCACTCCAGCATTAGTACAAGCAAATACCGTAACAGCCAAGCGGCTTACAGCGACTAGAACCCGGAAATTACCCGCCTCCTCAATATCGAATGTATTTGCTGGGGGTAAGCAGCGTAAAAAGCGAGCCAACTTAGCCGACGTCATGGCCGATCCTTCCAAGGCACCAAAAGCTTTTTCCAGCATGCGTCTTGTGAACATCGCAAAAAAAAGAGCAATCGAGAAAGGCGATGCAGTTGGTGCTTTATCATCTATCCCCTCCAAATTCATTATTGGCAATGAGCCAGTGAATCCGGGGTCGAGGAGACAGAGCCTCATTTCACCAACCACCACCGGGTCACCGCAAAACAATGAGATATGTAATTCACCATCAGAGTTTTCAGGAACAGTGTCCAAACCTCAGTTATCTGCAGGACCCGCACAGCAAGCAAGTACGGAGGAAGTTCCGGTAATGAAGCGTAAAAAATCTGTCCGCTTTACTGGAGGGGACGATGAAGATTTCGCTAGCACAACGGACGACCTATTCGGCGATGCTTTAGAAGTCAAAACTAGCACCAGGCCCTCAGATACAGATAAAGTAGTACCAGTGTCCCCGAAGAAAGTCTCCCTGGCAACGTATCAAGAACGAGGACAAACGCAAACAATTGAGAAGCTTGTAAAATTTGGGCATGCGGAGGGCATTCTGGTTGGTTTTAATGGTGTTACTCGACACCAAGCCACTTGGTTGTCTACCTTTAAAGCTGAGAAGATACTTCACCTCACGTCTACTTGCCATTCTTGTCATTTTTCTTCTCAACATCAGCACCTAATTGCCGCCAGACTTTCAGCTGGTATAATCGAGCCTATTTCGCCACAACACGACATAGCTATAAGAAATGTCGCACAATCATTGCAACGACGCTCAATAGCGTTGCATCTAACTTCACAAGAATACTCGATTCTGGTCTACCCGGCAGACTGTGATGGCTGGCATTGGCTCGAAAATGACGAACAGAAGCCCAGCGCCCTGCTACGGTACCTCATCTACCAGTCGTGTATTCCTTCTCAAGCCTACCCTTCGGTATTTAATAAAGAGCCTAAGGCATTCAGCCAACTATTAGGTCCAAACGCGGCAACGGACCTAGAAGTCATAAGTTTATTAACCGGGCTCGACTTTAATAAAATGCTCCCTCAAGACCTCAGGCTGAAGGACAAACAAATTTACATGCTGTTAATTCCATTAAAAGCGCGACAATTGTTAGGTATAATCATGGTCTGGCTACGTAAGTGACCCTAAAAGAAAGGCTTACTATACTATCATATACATTAGGTACTAATCACGCTGCGAGAAGGTTATCATAAACCGGGCCGGCCAATCTTCACGGTTGAGCAGCAAGATAGCTGGCGCTTGTTCCATGAGGCTGTACAAGCTGGTGGTTCTGGGGGAACAATAATTTTTCATGCTGATTTCACTCTCTGGAAATTGGAGAAGATTCCAAATCTTTGGCGACTACTTGAAGACCAGAAGTATACATTCTGGAATTTGGACACCGGGGAGAATAAGCGGCCCCAGTATCCTTCAGACTTACATGCTATTAATGCTCCAGGAAAACTTCGATTGACACGCCTATTTCCTTATGGCCGTGCATTTCTCATTACCCCAAGTTTCGCCATTTCAGAACCTGCCAAACTCTGTACATTTTTGAAGTGGTTTATGCTCTACGCCGCGAATCCCGGTCATATAATCGTAACCTGTCACAATTTCCCCCGTTTTCTAAGGAATATCACGGAGGAGAAGGAAAAAGAACATAACACACTGGTATCGCTTAATCAGAATAATAAGGATGTATACACCTCCTTTCAGCGGACCGGTCGAAGTGCACAGGATATCAATGATCATTTCAGGGCCTGGCAGCTGCTTCAGGAGATAATAGAGCACTTTGGCGACGAGGAGCGAAGCGAAGGTAAAGCATATTATTTTAATCTTGGTCATAACTCTTCTTTATCTCGATCACCTAATACTAACAGCCTATATAGATATTCGCAAAATTCATTGGCTCAGCGAATTTATCGACCCAAGCGATGAGCAAAGCTTAGTCAATGCTTTCTGCTGGTGGTCTCAATTAAAGTGCGATCGGTTCCGTAGGTTTTATGTCCTCGGCTCTGATCCAAACAAGATCAAGCGAGCATATCGATACATTGACATTCCAAGATATTTCGATACAGAAGGCAGTGATCCAGATATAGCGGGTATTCTCGCTCAGCGACGGTTATTTGCAGCGAAGCTCCAGAAAGAAGCTGACAAGCAAGGCACTGAAGTCAACATCGCCTGGGGAACAAGGGCATACGGAGGCTCTGGGATCACTAGTGAATGGAAAATCTCCATTTGCAAAACACCGTTCTCATTTCCGAGCATTCTTTTCCGCACGGGTAATGTTCAGGAACTGCAGTGGTGGGTAGATGACCATAGAAGGAGAACGGGTCCTAATTGGGCTGAACTTCACCGGAGACCCGTGGCCTGGAGGGACTGGAATATGGCCGTCCAGTTTGGCGACGGCGATGAGTACGAAAGCCATTTTGACACCTTTAGTAGTTGGTTCAAGGCCGCCCCAAGGTTCACAAAGAAACGGAATACATGGTATGGACTTTTCTATACTATAACGGATACCTGGGACGAGTATATGCCAAAGAGAGAGTACGAACGACATCCGTGGATTGCAATTTATCGGCCTAGAAATCCTCATTACATAAGCCCCACCGGAAGTTTCACTTCAATCGAACTCTTTATATGGGATATCGCGGCAAGTGATAGAGACAAATTCGGGCATGGATTGCTAGATATGCAATGTCAATTGATTGACTTCGTCTATGAAAGCGTTGCCGAGCACTACCCTGGGTGCTCTCTATCACAAGTATGGTATGGCAGCAGCACAAATCTTCCAATCGGCCCTAAAGATAATCCTTTGGATACCACATGTCGGAGGATTGAAGAGATGTTTGACAACAGCAGAGAAGAATTACCACCTGTGGATGATCCGCTTCGCAACAAGTGGACACTGATCGATCGACGGCTATGGAGTGCAGGCATGTCCTCGATGACGATTAGGACAAAGCCTATAAAGAAGCCTTCCGAACTTACTCTCGATCGAATTCCGCAAACCGAGGAAGACAAACTCAAGCCCGAGAAAACCATATGGCATCCTATCCATGGGGAAGATAGGGGCCGTGGGACAAAATGTCTGAACGATCTCCACGAAGCTTGCTTACAAGCCCGACTGAGGGACCCGCAATGTAGTTATATAAAATATCAGTACCGCCCGACCCAGAACTGGTGGGCAGACCAAGTAAAAGAGGGTCGAGGTTATGGCTATATTTATGTCGGCCCGGGGGCAAAGATCGTTGACAAGCTTGGCTAATTGAATGGTAGTGGGAACCATCAAATAGGGGTATGGGTATGTCTTGGTGCAGATGATTCCTGCAACAGGAGCATCACACTAGAGCCTGGTATCAATAGCATACATGGCCAGATTTGTAAAGTGTCTTTGGTTATGCTATTAGAGCAAGCCTTCCTGTAGATTCACATAACACTAGGCCTAGGACTCATTTATATTCCGCGATACTCAGTTGTTCTGGGATGACTGTCTTTTATCATACTGTGTCCGCTTGATATGGTATATAACCACGGAATTATGTTGCAAAAGTATTTTTTTAATATACATGAGGGATATTGATTCGAGGTAGACCTACCTATACCTGGGAGATAGGACAACTTCTAGTATATCGGGTGGGATCTGGGGAGCTAATTAGTTAATAGTATATTAATATGGAGGTGACGATCACTACATACATACTGCCTCTCTTATGTCTCTAATGTATGATCAGGATATATTTGGTTTGAAACTATTCCACCAACAATATAATAGAAAATTCATCTTAACTCCCTTAAATCCATCGGTTATCATCGGTATGTTTCCCCTTTCGCCCCCGCAGATGGCGCTATTCAGAGTATGCTATATACCATCACTAATACTTGGCTAATCAATCGTGACTAACACCCGTTAGTGGAAATATATTTCAAGTAGGATAAATTATAGGCACTTGATGCGGTCTCATTCTATGTGGGTGGATTTGAAACAATTTGCTCTTCCTTACTTAACACCGGTGGAAATACTCTTGCCTTCACACTAGGTCCATACATTTATCTCCTGGGATTGCCTATTTATTTAGGTACAGTGCTCATTTACGCTCAGGAATACTGCAGAACGCAGGGAACCAAATTGTCTAGCTGACATTCCGATACGGTCAAAGGCTTTACTTGTGTTATATGTATATTCCTGCTGCACCTGCCCCTATGTGTAATATGTATAGTCGATAATATTAGATTTGACTAAAATGTAGTACTCCTACAGATTACCTATGAGTTGTCAAATGGCCCTTTAGCTCCTCCTCAGA
Source organism: Nemania bipapillata (assembly GCA_029590615.1). Classification (NCBI taxonomy): domain Eukaryota; kingdom Fungi; phylum Ascomycota; class Sordariomycetes; order Xylariales; family Xylariaceae; genus Nemania; species Nemania bipapillata. The sequence continues at coordinate 8,722 of JAPESX010000714.1, read as the reverse complement.
CGAGACACTTAGTGTGACCGAAGGGGATAAAAGGGGAAAGATGGCAAGTCTGGCTTTTAGACTCCTCACCTGATAATAATAAGGACTGGATACCACTAGTGGGGGATAATAGTAGTTATAAATGTCCTTCTCAGCCTTTGTTGCAGGAATTGATCAAAATCAATAAATATGTTGGAGGTAGATAAGTTTCTGCCTGGCTAAATGAATGAGCTTATCATGAGATGAGACCTCAAAAGGTTATATATATCCAATTGAACATGCAGATAAGTGTTGAAGAACACGTGACCGAAGAACTGAGGTAAGTAAGAGCTGCAGACCTAAGCAGACCTGAGATAAATACAAGTACCTACTTCCCGAGTACACTAGTGACTTGATGGGCTAGATAAGAAAATGTAGGTACCTGGATACATTACCATTTGTTAAATGGTAGGTAGTACAGAATACCCCTACAGGCTACAAGTATATGCCCCTGTTGACCTTGAAACCAGACCGCCTGCACTCGGTGCACCCTGCTATTTACTTAAGTAGTACTTACCTGTGTATACATAATAGGTATTATTAGTACCTACTGCTTATACCCACCCATTCCAGACTCCACCATCAAAACGTTGTTGGCTCCTGACGCTCAACTAAAAGATACCTACCTACCTAAGTATCTCGCAGATAGCAGCATCCTCTTTGACAGCAAGCTCATTTCAACTTTCTAACTAAGGTATTTTCAGTATCGCCATTCAGGGATCACCCCCCCCATCTTTCACTAGAGACCACGGTGCGCCTTGACTTTTGTTTCGTGTGTGGCTGGCTGGCTCGCTGCCTTGAGGAACCGGACTACCTACCATCGACTGCCCGAACTGCCTTTTATCACCGCCGACGTCGTCAACCTTCCCCTAAACAAATAACGTTTCGCACGTCTACGTCGCCTACCTGTATTTGCCCACATCGACACTAGTACACGCAAGCTGATTATCGAGTGAATCTGATTGCCCAGCATGGCCAACGACGAGTACGATGTAAGTCCATCACCAGCTATCGCCTTGCATCTTGCATCTTGCATCTCGCATCTCGCATCTTGACCGCATTCTCCACTCCCTAAAGAAATGCACACGCTAATGGACATCCGCTCTACAGTTCCTCTTCAAAGGTGCGCCCGCTTGTCAACTAACCTGCGATTTCTTTCCCGAGCGCTGACCATACCCCGCTGTAGTGGTGCTGATTGGAGACTCGGGTGTCGGAAAATCCAATCTGTTGAGTCGATTCACCCGCAACGAGTTTAACTTGGACTCGAAGTCGACTATTGGCGTCGAGTTTGCTACCCGGTCTATCCAAGTTGATTCCAAGACGATCAAGGCACAGATCTGGGATACGGCCGGCCAGGAGCGCTACCGCGCCATCACTTCGGCATACTACCGCGGTGCCGTCGGTGCCCTTCTTGTATATGACATCAGCAAGCACCAGACCTACGAGAACGTCACAAGATGGCTTAAGGAGCTCCGAGACCACGCCGACGCCAATATCGTCATCATGCTAGTTGGCAACAAGAGCGATTTGCGACACCTGCGCGCCGTTCCTACCGAGGAGGCTAAGGCCTTTGCCAGTACGCCAAACCTATTCCTCCTCACCCAAAGGGAAGGGTGGTTGTTTGCTGACAGTCAAACCATTAGGCGAGAACCACTTATCTTTCATAGAAACCTCAGCTTTAGACGCCAGCAACGTCGAGCTCGCTTTCCAGAACATCTTGACAGGTACGTCCTAGGACTCTAGTCTCCACCCTTCTGTCTCACGGACACCGATAAGGCAGCCATATTTCTAACATGATAACGCGCAGAAATCTACCGAATCGTTTCCAGCAAAGCGCTAGACAGCGGTGAGGGCGCGCAAGCCCCGATGGCAGGCACCAACATTTCACTTAGCAAGTCGCCCGATGATGCGGCGAAGCAGGGAGGAAAGTGCTGTTAGACCTATTAATGTGACCCTGTGGGATGGCATGTGACGGTTTGTACGGTTGGTATGAGTGTTACGTACACGGCGCCACGTTGTTATGTTTTGTTAGGACTACCTCCACGGATGGGTAACGATGCATTAAGAGGGGAAAGGCTAGCAATATTGGTCCCTTTTTTTCTATTTATCTCTACAGGCTGCAATTCTCTTGTTTTCTTTATGGCAACCGTCGTGTTGGCCGTCCCGAGACGTGACACGCCGGTGGAGTTGCTATCGAATCTAATCAATAAATGTCTACTGTCAGTTTCGCGTCACGTAGTGAATTCGGCTGTACAAAATAATTGGACGAGGACTAGTGTATGTGTATCTAGAGACTACAAGCGTTGAATCGGTCCCAGAATACAAGAGTACCTGTCATCAGCGTAGTGACATTGAAAGGATGTATATTTACAGTGCTTTAGCGATTGCTAAAGATTGAAGAGATGCTCGCCTATGTTAGTCGTCGTAGATTACGTACATGGGTGTTTTGATGTCTGAAGAGATACCTACAGTGATAGCTAAGTTAATCTTTGTCACGATAATTTAAATCTTGGTCCCAACGGTTTGGTGCCATCAATGGGTCGTGTGTTCTGTACAACACAGTGCTCTACCGTAGCTGGGATTGTGTGGGTGCAGGCAACAAGGAGTGAATGAGCCTAGCGCCCGGGCGGCGGTGTCATCAGCCACACCCAGCTAGTGCCCCTCCAAGATATTTCGATAAGAAGCAGTTTGGTCTTATCTATCCCTTATCGGTTGGTCAGGCCAAAAAAAAGTTCTGGGAGCTGGGAGCTTCCATACATCCAATAACAGTGCCGTTTCGAGAACTGCGATTCGAGTATCTGCGACTACGAAAATCATTTATTCATCATTTACCGGCATCATCTGCACTATTGACAACAACAACAACAACAGTAATAATAAGAACAACAAGAAAAGGAACCCTTGAGACGAGATGGCGGCGGTTTACAAGGCACTCGCCAAGTCGGTGAACGACAAAACTGAAGATACATCCCCAGCCAGTAGTGCAATCAAGCGGAACAAGCAGCGAGTGTTAATCTTGTCTTCTCGAGGCGTGACTTATCGGTATGGTCCTATTTATCATGTCCCATATATGCCATGATGAAACCCTCATTTGCTAAGGTCATTTGCCGATATAGTCATCGTCATCTGCTTAAGGATTTGGCTAGTATGGTACGTCTCGCCTGTCTCTGTTTCTAGAGTAACAACTACAGTTTTTATTAACATAGACTAGATGCCGCACGGCCGCGTAGACACAAAATATGATCAGAAGAAAAGATTAGGAGAGCTGAATGAGCTGGCTGTTTGTTCAACCTCATACTTCTAGCTAAGGTGATATCACACGCTAACAGTCGGTAGGAGCTGTACAATTGCAACAAGTAAGCGTTAGAATTGGATTTTGCAGATTTTGCACCTTTTCTATTCAGAAAAGTCGTGTTATATCTTCTCGCTTATCCTGAGAACCCTGGGACCCCCTGTGAGGTCTTCACGTCTCAGACGCAACTACTAATAGTCTCAATAGCATTTGCTTCTTTGAAGCCCGCAAAGGGCAAGGTAAGCGCTAGTCTCTCAATTAAATCGCTCGAGTAGTTTATCGGTAGCAGCTACTAACTCCTGTTTTGTGGGCTAGATCTCTATCTTTGGGTTCGTGGGCTTCCTTGAAATCCTCTTTCATGGGAGGGAGTGGATAAGTAGCTGGACACTAACATGGACCATGACAGTTGTCGAAGGCACCCAATGGCCCTACATGCAAGGTTATTCAATTCCCCTCCACCGTCTATTCTACATGCGTCTAATCTGATGGCTAGTTTCTTGTTAGCAATATCCACACAATGGAGGAGCTGGCTTTTTCAGGAAACTGCTTGAAGGGGAGCAGGCCGATTCTATCATTTGATAAAGCTTTCGATACAGAGCCACACTTGCAGGTTATCAAACAACTCTTCCTGCAAAGTATGGGGGTCCCGCCCCTCCAGAAGCGATCTAAGCCTTTTATCGACCATGTATTGTCCTTCTCGGTGGCCGATGGGCGTATTTTCATGAGAGTATACCAGATACAGGAAACTGAACCCTCGAAGGGGGACGGCGCTGAAGAAGAGAAGGCCGCAGAGGGGGGAAAGAAACGGAAATCCCGCCAAGCAGATAAGGACAAGGAGCTCGATGTCTCTCTCATCGAAATAGGGCCTCGATGTGTGTTGCAACCGATCATAATCCAAGAGGGCTCCTTTGGAGGTGCTCTACTTTACGAGAATAAGCATTTCGTCTCCCCGAACCAAGTCCGAGCCGATCTAAGGCGGAAGAGTGCGTCAAAGAACAATTCTCGGGCAGAGAAGAATATGCATCGGCAGTCGAAGATGGGGAATCTAGGCTTGCGGACCGATGGCGATCAAAAGCCGGTGGACCAGCTGGACTCCAGGGAACTCTTCGCATGAGTAGTTGCTTTTTGTTCGGGATGATGAACTGGCGTTCTGGCGTTTAGTATGGTAATCCATAATGCCTACCCGGGATACTTTGTGTCCCTTGGCGATTGCATGTATAACAAATATGCCTCGAGAATATGATCAGGGATTGACACTCGTTCCCTGCCTTTCCGCCAATTATCTGTTTGTAATATGAAAATGTGGCTTCAGGTAAATACGACACAACGGTCCCTCTCAAGTCTTCTAACAATTAAAGCACTTGTCAATGCCGACCAATCCTACTGCTGTATCTATTTCTTAGGCCTCACGAAGTGCCTCAAGCTTCCCCAGATATTAGCCTCCGCTTTATCTATGACGTTCGCCTCCTCCCGAATCGTCGCTACCTGTTCGCTTACTTAAGGCTATATCGTATCATTCTAGGTCTGAATTTGTGTACCTATTTTAGAGCTCCGTTACCATGGTTACTAGTGCTCTGCTGAAGAGACTGGGTAGTACCTAGAGGCTAGGTAGTATCTAGGTCGGGACTGCAGGTGTTATCTCCCAGCCTATCATTTCAGGTTTAAGTACCTTAATTGGAAAAGGGGCTTTCGCTAGGAGAAAGGTTTCTCCGGAATCCGACGTCACTTTAGCCTCTACCAGTGCGGGTCTGCACGGACCGTCCCCAGCCCCAGGCCAACCCTTGTCATCATAGCTTCAATTTAAACTGACGTGACTCAGGCGCGTTACTGTACTTGTCTGCTCTTCTTTCCAACCAAACCGTCATGACACAACCACACAACAGCCCTGCCTGCTTGGCAGAGTCCTTTAAACGGCACACAATGATCTTGTGTACCTTGAGTTTGCAGTATAACCCCAAAGGAGGGGTTGTCGTGGATTGAACTGCGCGATTCTCTTCCCTTGGACCGATCAAGGATACTAGGCAAGCAACAGCCCTGTGTGAGCTGTTCAACCTGGTGCCTGATTGGCCGAGGCACTCAATACTGCAAGCTGTGAGATTGAGAAAAGAGTTGTGAAAAGGAGCCCATAGAGGTTGGTTGGGGAGAGACTTGTCAAGAGTTTCGGTCGGATATCAGTAGGACAGTCCAAAAGGGCTTCCTAGGGTCTTGAACATACTGGCCTTGACATTAGGAGTGAGAATGCTTGCGGCTAGCATTCATATAATAAAGAAAAGCTCGGATTATAGTAAACGCATACATAACTTATATTCATAAGACCATTCCTCGTAAGTGTTCATATACTCTCTTCAACCGCAACACTACTAAATAATGGCCTATAGGGATTTTGTTTGCTGTCGCCGTTGACTTTGGAACTTGCCTGGCTTAGCCTAGCTAAGACAACTCTTTAGTCTCGAAAGGATACAGTGTAGGTGCAGTGTGTGCATTTGATAATTTATTTGCCATCTGCCAAAACCCTCTAGGAAGAGATCCTCAATCTTGACTTGATCCTGAGGTACTTGTCTTTGTACTTTACCCCAGTCCTATTTCCAGCTGCAGGCCACCAACATATAAATATATGACCACGGCGATTTCCTTAGGCACCAGCTCAGCTCTTTGCGCTGTATTCTTTTGTTTACACACAGACGTGTGTAGGAACCATTTTACATCAACCACTAGTTCATGGGTGAACACAGTCAAGTTACAACCAATATCAGAATCATCCAGCTTTGCTATTCCCTCAGCACCTTCTATCTATTGCCTCTGTTTCCCTCTATACGCAATCATTCTCCATTCATAGGCAACCTTTCTCAAATAAATATCTTCCCTACCAGCTATGCTCTCAGGCTACAAAAACAACCGTCCCCGATTTTAAGTACAATATCGAGACATTCTGCAAGAACAGAGCGTTTTGACAGCTGGACATCCCCGAAACTATATCAACCACAAGTCCTTGAATGTCCTAGGGAATCCTGCCAAATTATCCAATACCAATATCGATCACAGTCAAAGACGTTCTGAAGATGACTCAGGAGATGTCTATGCGTGTCCAACGCCCTGCTCGGGCTACTCAAGCCTCCAAATCGCCAATCGAGACTATTCCAACGGAAATAATTCTTGAGATCATGGAGATGATGGGGCCCGCAGACCTGACTAACTTTGGCTTGGCCAGTAAACGCTTTAATCAAATCTTTACTGGCCAACGAGCCCAAATTCTTTTGAAGATTCTTCGCAACCGCCCCGAGCTGGGGCTTCTCTTGCAGCTCTACTGGGCCAATCAGGATGACTTCCTTCCCGATAGAATGCTCCACCCCCTGACAATCACATTCAGCTTTAGCCCTGAAAATGCGCCTGAAGACAAGATATTCCTGATGCGCAACCCTGTGGCTTGGAAGAACGGCAAAATCGTTTGTCCAGAGAAGATTAAGATGAATGTGCATGATCTAGTGGGGGTGGCTCAACTGGTCAAAGTAGTCGACTGGTGGGTCGATGTTTACCCTCGATTACGTTGGAGAGATCACCCCGAAGACCGACGATGTCTAAGATCAGATGAGGAGAGCCGTCTTCGCAGGGCCATCGTCCGCTGGTGGCTCTATAGCCACTACTTCCACGGCAACTATTGGCGCAATACCCATGTGCCTAAGAAATTCCACAAGGACGTTCGTCTTCACCACATTCGGATTCTGACAACTCAAGAAATTCATGAATTGGATGACTTGCTAGGTACAATATACGAGACCGTCAGCAAGGACCTCTGTTCGTCTCCGGGTAAAGTCTACCGCGGTGTAAGTAATTCGGTGCACTAGTAAACTAAAGATACTCACAACTTACTAACGATTCTAATAGAATAGCTCCGTCGTGGAACTTGTGCCATGGGGGAAGAACGGCGAGCGCCACCCGGCAATTGTGAACACGTACATGAAGCTTGCTCCCGACCTACTCAAGTACTTCTTGGAACACTGCTACAGATATAGCAAAGATTATCTGATCATGACAATTACCAACAGTACATCTGATCTCCTTTTCGATCGCGAGACACTGTCCATGTCTATTGCGACGGTGCTTGAGGAAAGATCGATACTGGATTCGGACCGCCCCAAGACTTTCCCAGCAATGGGTATTATTGCGGAGGACAGAGCCAGCGCTGCTGAGTGTGAGATCTGGAACCACGATGCCTGGTCAACCGGATTCCCACCCATCACCCAGGAGCAACTAGCAGAGCAGCCGCTTGAGCTCACCAGTCGCGTCCCTCGTGGTGATGATGGCACTGACCGTGGTGACGGGTACTAGAAGCACTCGTGGCTTGCTCGAAGAAAGCTATTTGATTAACTACATGTTCGGTCGTTGACTTTAATCTGCTGAGCAGATGTTCATTAAATGAACCGTATTCCGGGATTCTCCTTCTCACCGCCCACCTACCTGCCTCCTATGTTAATGTGTCGACCTCGAGATCTAGATGTTGATTTCAACTCTCCCGGTAGTCATCAATTGCGGATGTCTAGCTCATATCGCCCGCCCGCGCCCCCCCCCTTGTTTCCTCCGTTTTACTATTCAACTTCTTCCAACCCTAGGTGTGTGGTCGTTTTCAAGGCTTCACACGATATTACTTTCAAGAACCAGGTTCCCAGGAACCACAGGTTGATTTCTCAGCAGAATGCGTGCTGATATCAGTGTTGTCAAAACGGCTAGCTAAGATGCTGGGAAGTTACCGATTTTGCGATATCTTTGTTGTCGCTCTCAACCGCACCTGTCTCGTACTATGGTGGTAGTGTGGTTGTGTTTCAAAAACTCGTGTATTAGTAGTAGATAGGTGAGGAGCAACCTCTGAACAGTTTGAACTCTAGGTGGTTGTACTGTAATCGATAGGTTTCTGTAGTATAGCTTTTTAATAAGATCAGGCTCGATTGATCTATCCACCCTTCGCCTTCATTTGCCATCCCAAGTAATGACACAATGGCTATTCTAATTTCACTATTGTCTTAGACGGAGTTTTCCTGCAACTAAAACCAAAAGTAGAGTTAGCAACTTGATGTGTGCTACACTACAGAATATATGAGTTCTATGCTGCTGATATGTCTCGTTAATTAGAAATCGAATTCTTGAACCTACTTTCTTCCGACCTATTTTGTCTAGAAATGAGTTCCGTCGTTAGGTACATGATTGGTATTGTATTCTATTTCTGTTCTGTGTTGCTAGAGGGTGGCTGGTACATTAGTACACCTAGGTATATCTTAGCGGCATTTATCACGCTCCGACTCCCTAATACTACCTAATACCTGTGGCCTATAAGTTGTACCTGACCAACCACATCGCCTTCTGGGCTGCTCAAGTCCAGCCTTTCCTTCTCACTAGCCTACCTACAGAATACGGATCACA
>JAPESX010000713.1:0-14872 GCA_029590615.1 Nemania bipapillata | reverse complement strand
TGACTGGAGACTGCATCGAAAGGAAGGGCGGCGGCTTGCACTGCGCCGCAGATGAGGCTTGTCCATGTCACGAAGGAGAGCGACATCCTCTGACAACGGGGGGGTTGTTCAACCGCTTTGCGCTCGTATTCTATGGTCGCTGTCACGATTTATTCAGCCGCTCCCGTCGCGAAGGAAAATGCGATTGGTGTTTGCGTGGTCCCATAATTAGCAAGGATGCCAAGAAATCGATAGCATGACTGGCTGGCAAGGGTTCAGAACTGAAAGGAATTACTGGAGTAATACTCGGAACCTCGCGGAATCTCGCTACAATTTGACCTCCCTTCCGCTTCATGTTGATAGCTTTGGTGGAATAGTCAGCATCGGGATGCATCGAGATGTGCGCGAGGTATCGTCTCATCAACAACGTCGTCCCCGTCATCTGGAGGATAGTAGCGTATAGGCGGTCAGGATTAAGCGAATTTCGGTCTGCACATCACGTTATTCTTAGTACCATCATCGCTAATGATATGCATTCATCCTGTTGCTCCCGCTAGGTTTGGCCTGGGATCGTCGTCTACCGCTATGGGAGCGGCATCAACACTCCATCTTTCCCAAGTAATACATCTCGCTATTCCCGCGAGAAGTCGCATCGCAACTCTGGTATATTCTTATGTATCTATTGGTACCCTGTATGCACGCCCCTTTATTTTCTATTTTCGCAGCAGGTTGCTTGGCAATAGTGCTGTCCCTCGACAAAGTCGGTCGATATAACCTCATCGAACACGGCGTGAGTCATGGCGTCGTTGTCGCACAGCCATGCCTCGATGTTAAGGGACATAACGGGGTTAAAACGTATGGATCCAATGACGATGACGATGGCGATGGAGGTGGTTTTGAAAAGTGTCTACGTATATTGGCCACTCYTTTTTCATACACAGGCCCCCGCTCCACTACGTCTGGATGTGAGAAATGAGAATAAGGCATCTAACCCGTGCTCTGAATAGCTACTTTCAACATTAAGTTTTTGGTATGCAGGAATTGATTATATAGTGCTATAGTATAAGTATTGTTGTAGATATAGTTCTCGGTCTAGACTAGCTATTGCACAATTGATTAAAATGGTACCGAGACAATACTGTATAGGTCCGTACTAGTGGGTCAAAAGAGGGTGGCCAATCTAGGAAGATCAGTTTTCAACTTAGTCATTTAGGCGTTAACCAGCAAATTTTATTAATCCCAGCGGCGATTAGATTACAACGTATTCATTCACATCCACATGTCTCATTAGTGTTACCATTATCACGAAATGTGTAACGCGCGAAGAGTATCACGAGGTGACTAGTGTACAGTAATTGTGCTTCTCCCTATAGTCCCAGAACATGCCCTACGTCTTGCTGATAACACATCCATGTCATCAAAAATGACATTGCCTGATAGAATATCTTCGGTTCCCGGTATTCCGGGTGCATGTACAGAATATGCCTGGACAAAAGCCAGCTGTTCGTGGGTCGTTCAAGTTGTCTAACCTAGACAGCTTTAGTCTTGCCCTACGCTGAGCATGGATGGATTGATACGATGCCACTGCAATTGCCTCGTTACCTCGAGGTAAACCGTCATACCTCGGTACAATCTCGTGGTATATGAGCCTGGTTTGTACCAANTAGTAAAATCACTTAATTTTTGGCGGGGGAACAAGCATTAATAGCGACAGGGGAACGGATCATCGGAGCATCGGAGCTGTGGATGGAGTAGCATGGGCTAGAGCTTGCTAAAGCTTGCTAAGGGCTTGGTTACAACTTACGCCGTGCTTGTATACCGAACTTGGCACCGGTTGATGTCTTCTGCCCCCCGAGTCCCAAGTGCAGTTGGCTTTCTATCTAGATAGTAGAAAAAAGTGTTAGTAAGCTTACCTATGTAGGTAGTCGGACTTAAAGGAAAAAAGAATATCAGAATCGTGTGCAGTGCATTAGTCCAACTTTGCGCCTAAACACCTCAACCATGTAACTGTTGTGAGATGGACACGAATCGGGTGCGGAAACTAGGAGCGGGCCTAGGCTCGCTGTCTTCAACTTCAGACGATTTGCATAACGTCATGCCAGAGAAAGCTAGGGGATATGAGGCCTATCTCCGTCGTCGAAGTGGGATATATAACCGGCAGCACAACCCCCATTCATCGTGAATGCATCAAGTCGCAAACCTCTTTCACACACTTCTTTCACACACCCCTTTCACACACCCCTTTCACACACCTCTTTCACACACCTCTTTCATATACCTCTTTCACCAACTTCCTTCCTGCTGAAGTCATATAGACTTGTTTACCTGACGATTCATAACAATGGCTGATATCAAGTTCGAAGGCTGGCTGGGTCATAACCCCGAGTCTGCGAATGGCAAGATGGAGTGGGGTTCGTTCGAACCCAAGAAATGGACTGAGGATGATATTGATATCGAGATCTCTCACTGCGGAATCTGTGGCTCTGATATTCATGTGCTGCGTTCTGGCTGGTTTCCCACGAACTACCGTAGGTGCTCTCTCTCTACGACCCCGCATCTCCAACCAGTGGTATATTGACCGCAACTAGCTTGCTGCGTTGGACATGAGATCGTTGGCAAGGCAGTGCGTGTTGGCAGCAACGTGAAACACGTCAAGATTGGTGATCGAGTCGGTGTAGGTGCACAAGCCCGAACCTGCCAACAGCCAGATTGCCCGGAATGCTCCAGCGGCTACCCCACATACTGCGCGCGCCTGATGGTCAATACGTATGATTGTCAATTCCCTAACAACGAGGGCAAGTCATATGGCGGATATGCAAACTATAACCGTACCAACCAACAGTTCGTTGTCCAGATTCCAGAAGGGTTAAGTTCGGCGGACGCAGCTCCTATGCTTTGTGGAGGAGTCACCGTGTACTCACCGCTAAGGCGGAATGGATGCGGGCCAGGCAAGACCGTGGGCATTGTCGGTGTTGGAGGACTTGGACACTTTGGTGTCATGTTTGCCAAGGCCATGGGTGCCGACAAGGTTGTGGGCATCTCAAGAAAGAATGCAAAGAGAGATGACGTCTTGAAGCTGGGTGCCGATGAGTATATTGCCACAGATGAGGATAAGGACTGGGAGAAGACACACAAACGAAGCCGTAAGTCATCTTCCCCGCCACATGCGGCGCCCCCGTTGCCCATTACTGGCCCTCGAGGCTTAGATGGCGTGCGCCACGAGCAGCATCGTCTCGTCATGGTCATTGCCATTAACACCTCATCTTGTAGTGGATCTTATTATCAGCACTATCAGCAGCGCGAATATGCCCTTGACGAAATACCTGACTCTTCTAAAGAGGGGCGGCGAGTTTGTCCAAGTAGGGTAAGTAGCTCATCATCAATCTGATGATAACTCTTAATCCCACATCCCATATTCCACATCCCACTTGCACGGCCACCAACGCGGCGGTGTCGAATAACCACCCGCTAACATACAAGCAGGGCCGCTGACGGTGGTGCCTTCCCCGATGTCAATATATTCACACTCCTTACGAGTGGCGCTAAGATTAGTGGGAGCTCCACAGGTGCCCCTTGGGAGATCAAAGAAATGTTGCAACTGGCGGCGGATAAGAAGATCAAGACTTGGGTCGAAGAGCGCCCGCTGAAGGAGGCTAACCAGGCCATCATCGATATGGAGGAGGGAAAAGCACGATATAGATATGTGCTGGTGAACGAGAACTTTGGGAAACACGACGCTGCCACCAAGTTATAAGGGTTCTCTTTGCCCCCTCTCTGTCACTCTCGATAGGTAGAAGATAGCTGGGATGCATTCTGTTTTAACATATCACATCATAATGGTAACGTGAAGTGGTTAATGTATATGTAGATATCATAGTAGAAAGAAGTATCTATCGTCGACAGAGACGTCCAAGAGTACGTATAGAGCGTAGTCGTAAGCAGTTGAAGAGATGTTGTTGCTGCCCACGTCATCGCCGGCTTCTAGAGTCCTAAGGAAGGTATTTATGTATGTAAGCGAGACGAAGGTCTTACCAACATTGTTTTCTGTACATAGACTAGCTTGTAATGCCCGTGATGGCTTGGCATCTAACCCATGTAGGTTCGAATTGTGGGACTAGATCCGGGATCTAGATAGGCAGATAAGGTATGAATAGCTCAAAATTGATATTTACAGATTGACCCTAGACTACGTATCAAGCGTACGCAAAGGGACAAGAAAAATATGGTGGTGAGGAATGAACAGTTGTAATAGCTAATCTCGTTAATTCAGAACCTGACTCTGTACTTCTTCACGTTGATAATACCAGCTGGCAAACAACTGACAAGCATATGAAGCATGTGGGGCAACATAGCTCTCACCGCTCTCCGGGCAGGTCCGGGCTTTAGCTTCAGTGGATTGTCGCAAGAATTTKGCGGCAAAAAAAACCTCCCCGCCTTAAATATTTCACCAAAGCATTCATCCACCCATACATGCGCCTAGAGTAAGCGCAATTGATGCGACACCCCTACCCATCTCTTCTACATCGCGGCCCAGTCTGACAGCTCTCGTGTCAATATTTTAAATATGCTTCGAGAAATGTGCGCACAATCCATGTCCACCCATGATTCAATCGCTAACCTCAGCCACGCAGAAAACCTAAAAATGCTAGGAGCAAGAGAGCTCTCGAGAAGAAGGCACCAAAGATAGTTGAAAACCCCAAGTCGACTCTATTTCTGTACGAAGATACACTGTATAATATACATGAGACCCGATCCTAATCACCGTCTTAGCCGAGGTACCACATGCAGCCAGATTGTTCAGGATGCCCTTGCGGATCTCCATTCCTTGCGACAACCGTAAGTGATGCCGAAAGCAGTTGGTTAAGATGATAGACGGTTCAACGCTCAACTAACATTGTACTGGTAGACTGGCCAAGAAATTCAGCAAGAAGAACGATATTCACCCATTTGAGGATGCATCGTCGCTAGTCTTTTTCTCCGAGAAAAATGATACGAGCTTGCTAGTTTTTGGATCCAGCTCCAAAAAGCGCCCGAACACTCTCACATTCGCTCGAACATTTGCCACAAACCAGATTCTCGACATGATCGAGCTTCACATAATACCCGAGACTTTCCGAACGTTGTCACAGTTCAAGTCGCGCAAGTTTGCCGTCGGCTTACGGCCGATGATGCTGTTCTCCGGAACGGCATGGGATAGCCCCGTCGCTAACGAATACACAATTTTAAAGAGCATTTTGATCGATATGTTCAAGGGTGATACTAGTAGCGATAAGATTGATGTAGAAGGACTTCAATATATGGTCTCTGTGGCTGCTGATGAGCCGGCCGGTGATGATGCTAAGCCCACTGTTCATTTGCGGCTATATCTCCTCGACACAAAGAGGAGCGGGCAAAAACTGCCACGTATCGAGCTAGAGGAGATGGGTCCGGTTAGTCACAATTCTTGATTTTGCATTGCTCCATATCCTGTCACTATCACGTCTGCTAACATGAATATTACAGAGGATGGATTTCCGCATAGGTCGCAGCCAGCAGCCAGATGAGGCGGCCTGGAAAGAGGCCATGAAGAAGCCCAAGACGGGCGAAGAAAAGACGAAGAAGAATATCTCCACCGATATTATGGGCGACAAGCTAGGTAGGATCCACCTTGGCAAACAAGATCTGAATGACCTCCAGACAAGGAAGATGAAGGGTCTAAAACGGAGTCGTGATCTCGACGGAAGTAATGGAACGATGGCAGATGATGACACCCAAAAGAGACAAAAGAAATAGTCTTTATGAGTTTACATGTAATGCGACTGTTACTCTGCGTTTCCACTTAGGCATGCTATGGGGAGATTCATTTTACCGCTTCAATTCCGGAGTTGGGAGTTTGAAAAGTGCAAGGACTTTATTTTACAGAGGTACCCATCCCTCAGGCAAGCTACATATATACAGCAAGTCTTGATTGCATCATGCATCATGCTACAAACACTTCCAGCAAGTTTCCATTTCGGAAACAAACTGCATAATAGTCGTTGGGGTATTCGTGACGAGCATCTGCCTTGGTTTATTATAGTTCCCCCTCCCTTGATCTATTCTAGGGGGATCTGGTTGTTTGAACTACTATTACTGCTGCTACTTACTCCTACTGTCACTTCTTGAATTCCTGGTACAGGCGCCCAACCGCCTTTCGGCCTTCGTTGTTGCCTTGAATCCACTCCTCCGGCGTGAATAGGTCGAAGAGCCCAACTTTGTCCAACAGCGGCAGCGCCGTTCTGAAGCTACTCTCCAGTGCTTGGGTCTTCGCTGTATCGCCAGCCGCGTGTGCCGCATTGTATGTCCGGATATTGACTAGGAGAGCACTGGTTTGAAGTACGAGGATTAGTGCATTTACGACTTTTTGGGATCAGAGGTTATTGGGTACCCGACAGTCCCGGTTTGGACTTTGCTGCCATCCGGGAGAGTGATTTCGGGGAATTTGGCGCCTAGCGTAACTGAGTTCACTTCGGATAGGGCATCACTACTGCCATCGTTGGAATTCGTGGTCTGCGATGACATGATGACGGTGTTTTGAAGCTTAGATGCCTATGATAGATAGATTATGACAGATGCTTGATCGTTCGAGTTTCGAAATTTTATGCGCATTTTAAACTCTGCTTTGACGTTGGCTTTCTATTCCACGTCATGGGAACTGTATAAGCAGGGATAGTTAAGTGTAGATCATCAGGTCTGTTTGCATGAAAATTATTTTGATATGAAGCTTACCTTACCCTACCTCATGCTGATCACATAATGAGGGCTGACTCAGCTTTTTCCGTCCTCATGGCGGCCTCGCGGCTGTGTCCGTATCGGACGTGATAGGAGTCGCCGAAGACGGCGTCGTTCGACTGGACCGGGTCGGCGTCGGAGCTGTTCTATATCTTACGTACGGGCTGCCTCCTGCTGTGCACTCGGAAATAAAAAGTATGGTGCCTAAGAGAGGGGCAAACCAAACTAGACCTCGCCTTTGGGAACAGCTAGTTACACGTACAGAACCGCCTACCATGTATACAGAATACATGTACTACGTACTGGGGTATTCCCGCGGGATCTCGGCTGAGGCTGCATGTTAGTTCTGCACGACGCCAAATCCGTTCGGTTCCCTTGGGCTCTGAGAGGCTGGCCAGCCCCTTAAGAGATTTTGATCGTGTATCATCCCGATTTTAGCGCGCTCCATTATAATTTATGCATACCGACTGCATACCTGTACATATGTATTCTGTAGACGAGGCAGTATACGTGCGCAGGTATTCTGTACGCACTTCGTATGCACATGCAGTGTGCATCCAGCAGTTCTCCCTAGTGGTGCAGCAGCCCGATTTACATATATTAATCATGTTACATGGTCTTTCAGCTCTCGGCAAGGTGGCTAGGCAGTTGCTTGTACATGGATATGTAAACCAACTCCACGGATCACGGCTAGTCTTAGTGGCTGGCTGTGATGCGGCCTGAAAAAAGAGATCGACTCGGGCGACTCGGCATAAACCTCACCCCGAAGCTAGGTAACCCTTCTAGACATTTGTCCCGGAGTTTGGCAGTTTCATATGTCTGTCCAGACAGAATGTTTATGCCGTTTAGTTTATGTCATCGCATGGGTGACACCCTATTACGTTTAAACTGTATCTCTGTTTCGCTACACGTGGTTCCTGGTTGGTTGTCAACCTCCGGCTTGCTGAAACAACACGCTCCTCCTTAGGTGCGAGACAAAATAGGAGTTGCCAATAACGAACTTTTCCCTTTTCGAGGTAACGCAAATCTTGGTCCTTTGATAGATTCCCATCCTTTTTCCGATGATGGACCCTTGTGGAGAATTCTCAGACTAGTAGTTAGATGACGTTTACTTGCATTAGGTTAGTTTTAAATATGTATAGAAGGTACTTATACGGATAGTTAGTTGGTACTACATCGCGGCTAATTCAGACAGTAAGGAGAAGGCAGCGTAATTTTCCTCGGGTTCTGACACTAATCCTAGGTATTCATGGCAATGGCACAGTGCACTACTGCATCCGATCGAGGCCAGAAAGCCAGTACCATGGCTATAGAAAGTGGTGTGCCTGGGCTTCAAGTTCTTGTACTGATGCGTGCACTATGTCCTGTATGTTCCTACTAGTCTGGCCTTCTCTACTGTACGTATCGCTAGTGACTAGTCCGAGCTCGCGATAGTACTGGCACGTCAGTCTGGCTCATGCATATTCTGTCTCCGACTCGTCATTGTTGCATCAATTCCGCAATGAGCTGACGGAGAGGCGGCGCAGGCGGTGTCACTGATGTGTTGTCGTAACGAGAATAGATCATCAGTTCAAAGGGGTACTTCGGGTTTCAAGTCCAATAAGCTGGTCAAGTTAGCGCTCAGCTGCAACGTTGGACGCTTAAGTAGTATTGGCGGGTTTGCTAGAGCTGTGGGCACGCAGTGCGTACCTATGGTGGTGGGGCGTAGCTAGGTACCTCCTAGCTTAGGTAGCCTTCCCATTACACCTACCTAAGGCATATAGGCATTCAGCAAGGCAGTAAATAAAGAATGAATGGTGTATTACATACATATGTAATATGAACAGCTCCGCACAAGCTACTAGGTAGTTCAGGCAAAAGTTACTTACCTGTAGTGTTCCCTATTTCATTGATAGTCCGAATGTGGCAAGCGCTATATAGAATAAACCTACACAGATAGTGTCTTGGTTTTGAAATTTATATCTTGGCATTTGAGTCGTGTTTCCCTCCCAAATCATACCAAGTGACTAGTCTAAATGTTGCTACTTTAATTATGCATAATATAGTTGGTACCTATTTGTTCTCGGTACCGAAGAGATGCCTACTGCGTCTTTGAGTCTAGTTGGATATTTTGATCTACCCACTCGGCGCTCTCAAAGAGATCCGCCTTATGTCGATCACCATCACTTCAGGCCGACTTTCGAGCCTCCTTAGAGTAGATAGATATTCTTTTGCTACCTCGCGAACGATCATATGCATTAGCGGGACCAGAGACAACTACACGTATTTTCGAAGAGGCATAATGATACATACTTTATTACCCTATGTTCTGTCAATGTAGAGTTAGTGATGCATTCACTACTACATAGGATTCGGTAAATACGAAAGTCAATACAAACACACATAGTACAAAGTTTAGGCATGGAACAAATTTTGGCAAACATCTGTCTATGCGCCCTAGTGGTTTTTTATCTGAACATAGACCAGATCTTTGGGCTGCACGTGTGCGGGCATGTACTCATGATCCAGACAGGTCTTGGATGTAGGTCTAATACTTGTGTGGGTTAGATGATAGAGGAGCTGAGAAGACTGTCCAAAGATATGTATATTACTAAGTAGCTGCTTCACTTGCCATAGCCACGATTATGTAGTGTACAGTACTGCTGTTACCACATCAGGTAGGTAGTATGGACAAGCAGGTACCTAGCCTAAGCCAGGTACTATATGAATAGCTTCTAGACGTTAATACTACTACTACTACTACTACTACTACTAAGCCAGGTACTATAAACAAGCCCGCGCCCACTGAGGTGCATGTGCTTAGGTAGGTACTTAGAGACATACAGTGGGCAAAAGCAACAATTCGTCGGCCCTCTTACAACACGTAAAAAGAGCGGCTCTCTTTTCTCTGCAACCCACAACACTCTCCTCGCGATCAGTTGTTTTTGACAGCCTTGGCTAGCTGTTCAAATCCTCACACTTGGTCGGAGTTCACTTGCACAAAGAAGGGCCACAAAAATCAATCCAACAAATCCCACTGAATTTCAAGTTCCTGCACCGCCTAGTGTGGACTAACCACTAGATCGCCAGCGCAGTACTATAGAGTACTGCCTATAGCATTTTTAACCTTGCCGCGGCAGCTCAGGCACAGGTACCTTTTTTTTTCTCCCAAATGCGTTATTGAACATTCCTGGGTCCAACCTTGAAACACCTGCCTAACGCCGTGTGTTGGACTGGGCTCCTTTGCCAGATAGTCTCCAATGACTGACCTGACGTGCGCATGTCATACATAACTTAACTTGGTAGTAGGTACAGAATACAGTATTGTATACAGAATACACCACCCTCCTCCTATCTACATAGGTACTGTGCAGAATACTCGCACACCCTCGCCCGCGTGGGCACGAGCACGGGCACAGGTACAGGCATAGGCTCGCACGCCCACACACACACACCACATACCACACACCACACGGCCTTAACCTCCCCGTGTTATAAACACCCCTGGCCATGAGATGATGACTGGGCAAACCCTGACTGTGACGGTTTCGCCCGCCGTCGAGTCAACACAGTCATTCCCCTTGCCATCTTCAACAACATCGCATCCCTCAACCCACGCCGACTCGCCCTCTGTTGCTACCCACACCCGTGCATCGTCGTCCCACCCTCCCTCGTGGACCAACAAGAGCTTGCCCAACCCACCTGCCTACGCCGTGCCGGCTATCGATTTCGATCTCGATGTCGATGTCAATTTCAGCACCACTTTAACATTCGTCCCCGACCCAAACCCCCTGGATACCAATGAGAAGCTTGAAGGTGCTTCTATCCGCCACTCCTTTGGCGCTCGCGGTCCCGGACTGAAAGCATGGCCAAGAGGAAATCTATGGCGCTGAGCCGCCCACAGTCGTGGATGCCTTCCTCCAAATCCACCCCTGACTTGGGCTCTCTGCCGAGGATGGCAGCTGTGGATGTTGCGGGTAATAGGATGAGTGATGGATCACTTGCCCCGAGTTCAACAGTACGGGATGGGTCAATGGGTGTTGCTGGCTCGGTCGAATCTTTTGCTCGACGTCTTTGGACCTCGCCTTCACGATCGCCGTCGCCGAAGCCGAATACAAGCCAGGAGGCTGCCAAAGCGCCCGAGCAACGATTTGGACGGGAACGCGCTCCAAGCAATAGCTCGATTATGAAACTCCGAAAGGGTTCCCGTAATCGTTCTGGATCATCTTCAAGTGAGAGCAGCCGGTCAACCGAGTCCCTGAGCAAGCTAGGTAATTACCTAAACAAAATTAAGACCCGGCCTCAGACTGCTCGCATAAAAGGCACGGTAGCAAATGAGCTAGACAGCCCAGCTTCTTCCACAGCAAGCCTAGCACCGCCGTCTACCGAGACGCGCAAGTCTCATGCTTCCGAAACAAGTAACAGCACGTTCCCAGATGACACCGCCACGGCTAGAAACTCTTCAGTCGCACGAGATCCACTATGGGGTGCATTCAAGAGGCTCGAGGCAGATTTCCAGAAGTTTCAGAATAAACCCACGATATCGAAAATGAGTTTGATTCGCAGCGCCCTCGTGCCCTTTCTCCGAAAATACGCTTCCCACTCGTCCAATTTAGATCTGCACCACGAAGATTTAGAATGCAGGGCTATCATCCTCAATAAATGGTGGACTGGGCTCCTTGACATGCTGCATGCAAGAACTCAAACACCTGTATTTGGAATTGACCGACCAACATTATTGGATGCCCTAACCAATATAATGATGCGTCCAGAATGGCGACAATGCACGACCGCATTCCGTCCATTGGCCGAGCGAAGCCCTCGGGAGCGCATTCGCCGGAAATCCCAGCCCGAAGCGAACGACTCGACGAGTTCTTTTCATTCTACAGATTCCGATTATCTTGTTGAGTCAACTAGACATAATGTGAGGAACATGTTTATTACTAATTTGGTATCTCAAATGGCGCTTGTTGTGGAAAAGATGTCCCTTAGACACGCCCCTAACAGCCTGGTCAACTTCGCCGGCAAAGCCTGTGCTTACGCATTCTTTTTTGCCCCTGGAGTCGCCGATATACTTGTTCGATTATGGTCTTTAACACCGAACCTTCTGCGGCGCGTTGCCGATGAATTCAAGCTCCCCCGCCGGAGTAGAGGTGAAAGCGATGATATTGTTGCACTCTTCCCTCCTGGTATGGACAAACTGGGTTGGACCTCCATCACCCTGGTGGCAGACGCTCTCCGGCGAGTCGCACCCCCCCCTCTATCATCAACTAAGATACCTTGGTCCGGACGTGGGTCACGAGGTGGAATGGCCGTGATAGCGACTTGTTCTTCATCTTCTGCAAATACTATTTCATTCTTGCTGAGGGATTCTTCCCCCCATATCTACCACTAGTGGAGAAGGCGCGTGCGCCGGGATTTGTACTGGTCAACGCACAAATCCTTTCGGTTCTCGATTCGACCCTACACCGCCAAGTAGAAGCCATGTCGCCACTTTCGGACGCTCTTCGTGGAGTAGATGCCGCTATTATGGCCTTGCAGATGGCCCCGAGTAACAGCAATATTTTGAAAGGAATGGATGAGAATAGGCTTATTGTTCTGCTGAAGAATCTGTTATTGGGCGCCTCTATATCAAGTGGCAGTGCCCGTTACACGTTTGCCGAGTCGTTCGTGGCCGTGATGAAAGCGGCTGTTAAACATACCTCGCAGTTTGATCACAATGCCTGTTTTACCATTTGCGATTTCCTCGAGGAAGCACTAGTTGTTTACAACGAGTTTGTAGACAGCTCCTGTACCGCGACAGTCCATGTTGATTGGCCATTTTGGTTCGGAGTCTGTAGCAAGATTCTTGAATCCAATAATTCTATGTCCGAAATCCGAGTTCTTTCTCTAATCTTTTCAATCTGGGACACGATTGCGAGCGACCAGAATCGCAAAGAGCGTATCTGCGTGGACTGGCTCCTTACTGAGGAAACATTCGACCGGCTCTTTAATAATTGGTGCCCCATGGTTCGTGCTTACTATATGCGACTTCTATGCTGGCGAATCTGTAGAGATGCTGGAAATGCCAACGATTCTGACGCGTAAGTCACTATCCTTTGAGGGGTTCATACTAGGGCTAACAATACACAGGAGGATTTTTCTACTCGTTTTTAGTCGGTTAAAGACGGTTTGGAGTCATTTTCTATGGCTCAAGCGTGATGCTGAACAGAAAGGACAGTTCCCACCATCCACAGCCCCTTCATTTCCCACCCCAGGCAAGCGATTCATGATCATCAGGACAGAGGTTCCCACCGTACAGCCAGGTTTTATAGCGGGATTCGACTCCCCGCTTGATTCAGTGAGGGAAAACACGATAGGTGGACCGCCAACGGACTTCGACTCGATGAATACTGCCCATCCAGAAGCCACGGGCCCAGCGAAAAAAAACATGGTCCCTTCTCGGCAAAGTATTCTCATTCGCACCAAACGGGGAAGGACCTGATGACCTAGAGACTCTACGGCGAGAGACGGCAGCATCCAGAATGAACGCGGCCCTTCCACGACAAATATCAACTGGTGGCATTGTTAGCGCGGCGAGTTCTGATACAGACAGCATTGGGTCTTCACCAACATACGAAGCTACCCAATATCTCTTCAAATTCATACTCTCATGGAATAATGCCGGAACTATGCCTCCCCCTAATCGAATTCTAACTCGACCGCGGCTACCGAATCCAGCACAGTCTTGGGTCGTCGCTAAAGGACAGGGAGAGAATCCGCTGCCGATGGCAGGCCGACCTGCGGCAACGCGTGCCGTTTCTGGGAGCGCATTGCCAGGACTTGTTGATTCAGCCAAAAACGCGGATTCTCCGGGATCGCCTACCTCACCAAGCAGTTTATCGATGACACAGGACGGACGAAACAGTATTGGGCAACTCAATTTGGATCTACACGAGGATGATATGCCATTGCGTAATGCAGTTGCCCTTAATAAGGAGAATCTAGTCAGTCCGGTTGAGCCGACTGGCTCATTCGCTAGAACCGTCAAGTATGCGGGGCGAGCGTTGGCCGAGTGGAGTTTAGTTGTTGCTGAATGCAATAGCTTCGTCGAGCGAAGACGTGAGGAAGGTATACTCGGCCTCCAGGACGTCGAAGTGCCAGTGCTCGGTGTCGAAGGCTTTCGTAAGATCTGCTGATATTATTCAGCCGCATGCAATATCCTTGCATCACCTATGATCCTCCCCAGCAGGGGAGAAAAAGGAGGGCAAAAACCTTGCTAATTACACCCATGGTAGTCTACGGTGTAAGGAAACTTACATTCCATGACTCTCTGCACATTGCTACGCCCAATCCAGGCTTCACAGCAGGCTTCAATTTACCTCGTTCATCGTTTGAGTCGAATACAGGCTAGGGGCGTATTTGGGGTAACGGCGTTGCGGTATACTTTGTTGTTGAAAATAAAATTAAGTACATGACTCGTTTGTCCGACGGTATGTTCGGTATCCGACCAGATGACTATGAATTGCTCCAGAGTGGGCAGAGTTATCATGGAAATCACAATCCACCACGATTTCCAATTTGCTAGGAGTAGTTCTCGGAATCAGACCCATCGGTCGAGCCATAAGCCTCAAATTCGCACAGCAACCTAATACCTTCGGGCAGGTCGCATAGTTCTTATATAGGAGGCGTGAAATGTTTTCAGGCACTATACCCAGCGGACTGTAGCTGTATTGGGGATACAGCATGCCGCGTTGTACTATCGGCTGTATAATACATGATGAGGTAATATACCTCTCGAAGATGAGGCTCAAAGCGGCCTCGTACTTCCATTCGGTTCTTGGCGTCGCGTTTTCGTGATAGTTACTAATAAGACGGTAAAATATAATAGCGGTTAAAATGAGGAATCGCTATGACGCAGCTAAGGTATCATCGCCGCAAGCAATATGAACAAAAGGCGTAAATAATATGTAACTACAGAGTAACATGCTGGCTACTAGATATACACAATTATTTAGGCACCGACAGAGTAGCCACCCTGTCAGTTTTTGCTTCAGGGGGAATGAGCGCCGAGAAGGGTCAGGAGACGTCATCATTTATGTATCGCTCATATACTTGGCCGTAAAACTTCCTACCATTCTCGCGGTGACTGCGGATCTTGGTACGAAGCTGCGACTCGCCCCAC
>JAPESX010000712.1:0-14884 GCA_029590615.1 Nemania bipapillata | reverse complement strand
TTCTCATCGGCGAGAAGTCCCGTGCCCAGCTGAGCCGAACCAACGCCAAGGACATCGCCCTGACCTTCGCTGGTATTGGCAAGGACGTCCCTACCTTTGCGGATGCCCAGGCTATCGCCGACCAGGTGGCCCAGCTCCCCACTGATTACTCCGATATCAAGATTGTGTACAACAAGTTCATCAATGCCACGGCTTACGAGCCTACCGTCATCGAGGCCTTCTCCGTCGAGGCTTTTGCCAACTCTCCCAACTTTTCGGCATTCGAGGTTGACGAGGAGCTTCTCTCTAATCTGCGGGAATATGCCCTTGCTAACTCTCTCTACTGGGCTCTAGCCGAGGGCCATGCCTGCGAGATCTCGGCCCGTCGGAACGCTATGGATGTAAGTGGCCAGTTTTACTAAAGCTTGTTTCGTTCATCACTTGTTAGTCTATGCTAATCCTACTGCAGAACGCATCCAAGAACGCCGGTGAGATGATCAACAAATACCAGATTCTATTCAACCGAACCCGTCAAGCCGTCATTACTGGCGAACTGGTCGAGATTATCACCGGTGCCACTGCTTCAGAAGATATGTAAAGGGGTTCATCTATAGACGAGTAGGAAAACCGATGGGGAAAAGGGGGCCGCATGGTGATCCGTCAATAGCGCATCTTCCCTTTGTATCAACGTTACCCTATGCAAACCCTCTGTGTACCAAAGCCTCAATAAACAAGTTTCACAACTTCAATTACTGCGTTTGTCTTACCCCTCATTAAGAAATTATCGGAGAGTCCCAAACTCCCTCCGAGGACCGTCAGACATCATAGAGTTGGAGGTATAGACCAGAGAGTTAACAAATATTAGCATATCATATATATTAAGCAACTATTAGATAGAGGATATATAGGGAACAAGAAGAAAGAAATAGTAGTCAAGTTCTTAAACTATTAGTCTATGCTGATGAGTTACATAAGACTGTATCATTTTCCTTAACCTAGATATTTCTAACAAACCGATACTCGGCCCTTTATAGGGCAGTGGAAGCAAGGGCAGTGTCACTCTAAGCAGGGACTTATGCTTCGCGTAGTTGTCTCTCAAGTATGACACTGTTTTACATCTGGCTACCAAGTCCTGTAGATTACATCCTTTTTAATCCCATCTATCCGCACAAACACAGACGGATGATTCTATCCTTTTTCGGTATTCTGCATGTCACTACACGAAGCCAAATCAAGCATCTGTGGTACGAAGACTTACCTAAATATACATATGCGTAAACGCATATGATGTAGGTGTCCTTATGCTATCACTAGAGATATAAAGGCACCTAGTAAGATTTCCAGGCCCAGCATAAGAGCTAAGGACATTACTTAGTAAATACATGGTTCGAAAGATGTAAGTTGATGCCTTCGCAGTGTTATCAAATGATATATAAGCATGGATCTTGTGCTATGCGAGTTCTTATATACAGAAGCCTTTTCAAGAAGGCAAGAAGAAAAAGCTAAATATTCGCCCAGATTAACCAGAACCAATACAAAAAGGTGAATAACTTTTTGCATCAGTCTCATCCAGACCCTTCAGCGAATTGATAGTTTAATAGATCGCATGATAATAGTTCAAGGTCCTAGAACATGCCCACTCACATAATAAGGTTGCAAGCTCTCTATATATGTAAAGTGCTGTATTATGTATGCTAGTGTATCAGTAGGTAACCTTATGGACACTGCTACCCNTCTATCTACTGTCCTATTATCTGTCGAACCGCTAGACGACCATAGGTCATCCGAGGTAGTTCGACGTAAGCCAGTAAAGGCGTGAAGTAATGCTAGACGGGCGGCAATTGATATAACCGCGGACAATATACGATGAAGATATGAGCAATAATGCGTGGGGTAAATGGAACTGGCACCCATAAACTCCCTTTTTGGACCGTGGAATAGTAATACATCAGGTACTATTCGTAATGCTGGGGAAGATGCAAACAAGTTAAAACAAACCTGTACGCCATTGTGCGCCGACGAAGAGCTGCCCTAGAACCTCGGTAAGACAGCCAATACGCCCATGCAAATGTGAAACTGAAGCTTTGCCACATAAGAGACTCCTCTTAGACACTTTCGGAGTAACACGAGTTACTAGATATGCGAGCCTTGCCACTGGCGGGGTAGACAAATAGTCCAGAACCGGAGACTGGACCTCATTGTGCCATCTCAGCATCACTATCCTCGCTCTCGGCGTAGCTATTCACCTTGGCACGTCGCCTTTCTCGCCCACTTTCCGTCTCGTCCTCGGTAGCGACTGGCTTATGGGTCTTTTCATATTCGGCTCTTGCTTCTAGGTATCGGCGATCCCACTGCGCCGCTTGCTCTTCCCACCTTTTGACCGCCTCATAATAGTCCTTCTTCTGTCCGGCGACTTGCTCTTCGAAAGGCTTCCGCTCTTCGGGCGCTGTCTCCTTCCACATTTTGCTTGTCATTACACGAACTTCATTGGGTGCCGGCTTCCCTTTCCCGGCACGTCGACCCTCTTGGCATTTGATACGTGCGGCCTCATAGTTTGCCTTGCTATAAAGAAGGTAGGCATTTCCCGCAATTTTTGGCGGGCGCCATGGACGCTCACCGATCCGCGAGACGATGTGCTGCCAACAGGCAAGTTCGTATGCCTCAATCCGAGCTTGTTTAGCGGCCTTGGGCGATAATGCTTCTTGTAGCCCTCTACGTTTTAAGCTATTTGAGATTGAAAACAAAGATTCTTTGGGTAGAATAAGTGGAACTGGTACTTGAATAGGTCCCAGCATCGTAGTAAGGATTTCCGATGCTGCGCGCAATCCTGAAAGGTATGCACCATGTACAGTTGCGGGATGGGTATTAGTGGTGTGTTCTCCTGCAAAGAACAGGTTCCCAACTGGCTCAGCCATGGCCTGATAATCATCAACGCCCATAGTAGGGCCAGCAGAAGAATACGAACCCCGAGCAAATCTATCTGAGCCCCAACGTGTAACGATAGAGTGGACAGGTTGAGGGACCTTGGTACCGAAGACACGACGTAAGACTCCTGTAGCCTCGGCAACAAGTTCATCGTTTTTAGAATGTTCTGTGTCAAAGCCTGCATCTCCTGCCATAAGGGCAAGAAGCACCGGGATCCCACTTGTGTTTGAGACGTTGAACCACTGAAAGCAACGTCCACGCTGGGAAGCATATTCACTCTGTTTGAGGCTATGGCGAGAAAGAGGCGCTCTTAAACAGCCGAAAATGTCTGCGTCCGTATCCCAGAATGCATGGTCATAGACAAGGATGATCTTGTTTAATATTCCAAACCCAAGACGACTGATAGCCTCTGTCTTCTTTTTCGGAAGAGGGGGCTGGAATTCGATGCTCCCGTATTTTAAGACACCAAGTGGAATAGTCGAGATGACATAGTCGGCCTCAATTACTGATCCATTCTCACACTCAATGCGAGCACCAGCCATCCCGTTGGGGTCGTATGAAACCTTCTTGACTGCTGTATCTTTTCGAACATCAAGGCGTGACGGCGCAATGGCAAGGCCTAGAGCAACGTCTTGGAAACCACCAATTACCATAGTGTGTTTTCCCTCCCATTCGTTGCCTGCATCGAGATCCCAGCCTCCGATGCTAAGCTGGTGGTAATTTGTTGCGTTGCTATATTCGAGATTCGCAACATGCCAATTCATGAGCCTGAAATCCTGCGCTGTTAGGTCCACGAGGTTCTTGTATTGCGTGATTGCTTCATCCACGACAGACCCTAAGGTAGCAGCTGGTACTTTAGCAGCAGTATCTAATTCCAAGTCGTGATCTTCGGTGATACCATCTTTTAATGCCCAGCCCATCAAGCGCGCCTTGTATGCTGCTTTGAAAGCAGCTGGGGTACCCGGTTCAACGTGAGCACGCCCAGTAGCGCGATCCGTAGAAACAGGTACTAAACTGACTTGCGGTCCTAGACTTTGTTTTGAGATTGGTGGTGCTTGGGGGAGTGCAGCCGTAGCTTCTTCTACGTCGGCAATCGACTTGTGACCTTCCGATGCACTATCGCGGCCTTCGTCTATTAGGTCTTTGTTACCTTCGATAAGCTTGGATGGCTTGTTCTTAAATTTATAGTCCGAAACTCGCTCTAGGCAATCGTTGAAAAGTTTTTCAACCATCCGATCCCGTTCTTCATCTACTGCTTTGCCGCTTGTATCGTAAAGAATAGCGTCGGGTCTCAAGGCATGGTAGGGTAGAGCCATTTGTCCTCGCACCAGTATATTCAAAGGATTTCCTCTCTCAAAACCTGTAATGATCATTCCACCACACTCAACACTGTGGCGCCGGCCCTTGAATCCTATCATATGGGGGCTTTTGCTGCTATCAAGTGCCCGCGAATAAACACGGCCACCAAGACGATCTCGGCCCTCGACCACAACAACACGTGGAGGCTCTTGTTCCAAGTCGTGGAATTGATCGGCATACTGCTTGAACAGGCCTTCAAGTTGTCTAGCACAACCAAGCCCACTCATACCAGCACCAATTACAACCACCGTCTTCCCCTTCTTCAACTGTTTAGGCCCTTTACGCCCCTTCTTGCTCACCTGGATTTCAACGGCACCGAAGTTGATATGTCCTGAGCGAACTAGCCAGTCATAGCATACACTGGCGACGTCAAACCATCTTTCATCTTTAGCACATCCAACAGCCTCGTCGCGCCCAACGCCAATACGTGGGTTGTTGATCCAGAGGCGAAGAATCCCGTTGCGAATATTCAGATATGTTGTCACTTGAGCGTGACTAATGTGCTCTCTGAGGATGGCATACTCATCCGGGTGTAATGCATATGGGTTTAATCGCGATGATTCAGCTGCTGCAATGCACTGATGAGCGTAGTCCTGTAGAGCGATATCGGTCGGTATCGATACGCGTGGCCGTACGTCAAACGGCCGTCTTCGCTTGGAGGGAGTTTTAGGGGTCGTCGGTGTTGTTAATAATTCCCTTGCTAGGCCCAGTTCAAAAGGCGTGGTCGCCTTACTAGAGGGTGGTATCGACGAAGGGGCTGAAGATGTATCTGAATTGTCAGACAAGGGTGATGTTGATGACTCAAAGGAATTCCCTATATTTTCCTTGTGTGTGTGAGGACGAGAATCGTCGGGTTGTGTCTTGTTATGAGGAACCCTATTATGGAATATTTAATTTTGATATCCTGCGGTGAGTGGGAGATTTATATACAGAAATGTGAGAGGCTTACATTACCCTATCCTGTGTGTCTGATACGGGCGTAGAAGTTGCGGCCGCCGTGTCTGCGTCCTCTATCTTAACAACAATCTCAGACGCCGAGCCTGACATTTCTCTCGACGGGGAAATTTGACCGTTGTGAGAGCGAAGGCTTTTGTTGAGGAATATGGAGGATATGGCTGGTATGTCATCCGCCAAGGCTGGTTTTGCCCCGAAGTTGAGATATAACTCTTCAGACGGCATCAATGGACCAGTCCCCTCCTCTGCCAAAGGCCTCCGGAAGGTTGTCATATCTCGTGAGATGAGGTTTCGGTGTGCTTGGAAATCAGCAGGGATATACGGATATGAAGCGAGGTCGACTGCTTAATTTTCGTGGGGTGCGGAGCTTTTCCGTGGGCCAAGAAGCCTCCCATTGAATAAGATGCCGAAAATCTATCTCAGTCCATTCGATAATATCATTGGAACATGTCTGACGACTGGGAGAACATCGGGCCTGTAAACAGAGGTCAATTGCTTGAGAGAAGTGATAGTCACTCTGAGTATAAGAGAGCCCATGGAGGAAGCGACGGAATCATCGAACCATCATCATCCACAGTAACCAAGAAGTCGGGTTTATACTGTACCTTAGACGAAGGATATACTGTACTGTACTGTACTGGCCTATACTGTAGGTACTGTAATATCCTGTACTTGTTGGTTGAATTGACTGGACTGCGCAAATGGATTAAGTAGCCTATAATATGTACACCGTTGGAATTAGGAATATGAAACACATGTCTTTCAACACCATAAGACCATGTATGGCCTTGAGCTCGAGGCAAAACTGTTGGAACGAGTATGTGATTGTGCATTGACCCGGATCGACAGAGGAATGTTGAAGAATGCACCTAAGAGTCAGGCAGCTCCTGTTAGATAGATAGTCTAGACTACCTACATAGATACCTAGATAGATAGCCTCCTAAACTACCTAGGTAGGCAATGCCAATGCTAACCTAGACTTCCACTCATCAGATCGGGTAAGGGGCGCTCCGAGGCACGTGACACAGCCATCTATACCTAACCTAAACCTCTGCGT
The DNA here is from genome assembly GCA_029590615.1 of Nemania bipapillata. Lineage (NCBI taxonomy): Eukaryota > Fungi > Ascomycota > Sordariomycetes > Xylariales > Xylariaceae > Nemania > Nemania bipapillata. The sequence goes on along the minus strand of JAPESX010000712.1, from coordinate 8,610 downwards.
AGCACGCAGCACAGTACCTAAGGCTATCTTCGATAACTACCTGTATAGCATACTGTGCAGCGGAACTATCTACCTACCTACTTATACTTACATACCCACCTGTTCTTCATCACATCATTACACAAGACAGACTCAATCCTCATCCTCGAGGTCGACAACTTGCAATATTGACTGTATCAATTGAAAGCTCCATTATCCGAGTCAGGCTTGCAATGAGAATTTGGCCAAGCAGAGTTGTGGCTGTCCTATATATCGCATTGTGCTGCTGATGGTTTCCCCGCATGAGCTTCCCACTACATCATTACTGTTGCCCGTTGTGACAGTACTGCCTATCCGTTGACATACATGCACACATACATACATACATACAATAGCGCAGATATACAACATAGCAGCCAATGTTCCTTGCGATCAGCTGAAACTCCCCGCTCTAGCAGTTAACGGGAAATCACGTATTCAGGTAGAGGCTATGGCCTGTGGTCCATCGTGCGCAAATGAGCGCTCTTCAATCCCGGCTTCCATCATCTTATTCCCGCTAATAATTGACGTTGCACAGATAACAATATTCCGTCGTGCTGTATTAACATAGGTTAGCAGCCTTACTCCATGCAAAGACACACAAAGAAATGAGGAACAATAAGGAACGCAGTTGAATACCTTCTTCCTTCTTTGCGATGAATCTCAGAGCCGCAATTTCCGTGAAAGTAATACCACCCACGAATACTACGAACACCGTCTTCTTATCGCCACCCCCAGATAGGAGTGCCCTGGCTTTGACGGCCTTGTCCTCTCCCTTCTGGATTTCGTCAAAGGCCGGACCGCGTGCATGCTTCACAACCTCGTCAAAGCCTCGCCAGCCTTGCGCGCCGCTTCCAGCTACTGTCCCCGCACCAGCAGCAGTACTGCTACGGGTGATAGAAAATAGGTACTGCTTTTGTAGAACACATTGGACTAGGCGGATGGAAAGCGGCGCATACCCACTATATACATAAGCAATATCGTCTGGTTCGTGCTCGTTTACTTCGTCCACGATAAGTCTGAGCTGCTTTCGAAGGTAAGTGTAGTTTGTTTTCGTCCCTGTTGCATTACCTGCTCCGGGCATAGGAATCATATTAGCCATTGGCGAGCTTCGCGATAGGAAGAGCTGTAGCTTCTCCAGGTTATGTAGTGTGATCAAATGTTGGTATCCATAGCCCTCGAGCACAAGGCGTCTAAAATGATCAAAGTCTTTTGATTTAATGCCACCAGATACACAGGAGTAAATGCACAGGAGACGAAGAACTTCAGGCAGCGGTGTGTCCCTCGCAATCAGCTCTTCGATCGCATCATGCTGTGAGCTCGGATCGGCGCCAGCAGCAAGATTTTGTTGAGCCTCCAGCAACCGACTGAATTGATCGGTTCGGGTGTGCTTCATGATATCTTCCGCTAAACCAGTATGTATCTTTAAACTCTGATGTTCTGCTTGATAGCTGGGTAATTTCTTCACAAAATCTTTGAGTTCTGCTGTTGTCTTGGATCCATGTCGGCTCTCGTAGTCGCTTTGTAGTCTTCGTGCCACCTTGTTCAGTAAAGTACCAACTATGGCGAAATTCGTGTCGCGAAGGCCATCATATAATTTATCAGATGAGTCGAGCTGAATCTTGCGTTTTCTAGATGCCGGGCTAGGGTTTGGGGCGGTCGAGGCCCCTTGTGAGGGTTGTTGCGGCGGAGCTCCCACGATAGTTGAATCTACATCAGTCTGGTTGTTTTGGATGCCCCAAACTTCGTCAATTAGTCCTTCGTATGTCAATTGCGTGAGTAGCGGTGTAACAAAGTCCACCTCGCGGTCAATAATGACAATACTCTCTAGAGAGTTGCTTGGTGTGAGTCCAGCCTGGTTCTCTGCATCGGTAGTTTCTCCAGCAAGGATTTCTTGTCGCATACGCGTCAACAACTCTGCTACTCGTTTTGCATGGTCGCCTTTCCCAACAACCCGAGGGAAGAGGCCGTGTCTCGCCTGTATTCCCATCAGGGCTTTAGCCATGAGGAATGCCGGTGTTGAATCCTTGAAGAGATAAAGGTCTCGGAAAGAGTCATCGAGTTCGAGGGATAAGACATCACGTTCAAGTGGGAAGAAGTAGACCGGCAGTTCTGATATGTTAACATCGCCGAGAACCCCCGCCTCCTCGAGTAGCTTATCGGACACAAGGGTTCGCCGCGGGACCCAGAAGATGTGGAATTCGTGGCCGGTCTGGCTCTCACGTTGTAACCGTTTAATCTGGCCTTATCAATCATGTCAGCACCGGTGAAATTGTGTTCCATATATGGGATGAGTGAAAGAGATCTTATATCGGGTTGATTTATATTGACCGGTATTGACAGGCGACTTGGCCCAGAACAGTCAATGCACGCGGCATATAGAGAGCCCAAATTGTACTGCTCTATCCCCACCATTACACATTACAGCGGAACAGGATATAACGTTGGTAATGTAACTTACTAGCGATGGCCTGAGCGTGGCGGGCACACTCTCCTCGGGCCATGAAGACAACATTGCGCTGGCTAGTATCGGCATTCTGGTTTTCTAGAAAGAAGAATTTATCGACGCCATATTCGTGTAAGGTAGAGACTTTAACAATGACGCCAACTGGGCCTGCGAGGCTGCGTTCGATGACAAGATTCTTCTTGCCACGGACCTGCAAACGAGGGGCGTGAGTACACGATGTTGCGGGCGATGTCGCTTCAGAGCTTCAGAGCTTCAGAGCAGGTGAGGCAGCCTTACTTACGCCTTCTAAGAGATGAAGAAGGTCCTTACGAGCCTTGTCTCTTACGTGTTCGGTATCGAACCCCACATGAGGAGCCATTGTGAGCTCTTCATGGGGGTTTTTGCTTGTGCTTAGAAACGAGATCTATCAAAGCTTGAAGCGCCGAGCTTGGAGTGGGAGAAGAGCTGGTGTTGGACTACTTCTAGGAGCACCTACCTAGTTACAGCATGTGAACCTATGTAGGTAGGTAGTCTACTGCCTACATAGTACCTATCTACCTACATAGGTAAGCAGCAAAGTTTGGCGGGTCTTGGTGGATCCACCCCTGCGTCATTGGACACTTAGGCCTACCAAGGTGCTAAGATGAATTTAAACTAGGTGGATAAGGGGAGCTACTGCTGAAGGATATACACCAAAGGCTTCGTAACTCATAAACACTTATATAATCCATTCTATCAGAATATCTAGCACAACGGAAGAAATAGCCTATCACAATCCTCGCAAGATTAAACTGCAACATGTATCTCATATTAAGTATGCATTGAGCAATCTCAGTGCCTATTTGTGCAGAAGACGACACCCATGTTTTCAGCTGATAACGCCACCCTGCTGGAGATGCACTTATCTCTCCGTTTAGCATGTGTATGTAATACTGCACTAGGTATTTTGCAGCTGGATAGGGGTACTTAGCATATATTGATACTCGAGTATCGGCTCACCGGCACATAGAACAATACTAAGTAGTTGGAACCCCTCACAAGGCTGTAGCCTTATCATGACGCACTTGTATTGCCATTAGAAGGGCACGAGAACTTGCGTAGTTTTGACAAATGCTTACGAAGCATTAATATCAATAGTTTGCCGAGGCGATGATCTACGTTGTAGCGCATGGCATCCAACAGCCTTGAGCCCTCTAGTCATATAAAATGGGTTGCCCACTTCCTGCATAGCAACATAACCGTACACCCTGACAGAAACTCGATTCATATATAAATTCTCGCAGAAAAATGAGGCGTGAAGGGACAAGGATGCTCGATCCTATGACGAACGGCACCAGGGCTCAGCAGATGTCATGCTTGGAGTGGGACTCGGATGAAGAAAACCACGTGAAGTGCTTGTCTTCGGAGCCGCATCTTATCAGGGACATCAGAGACCTTCAGCAGCATATCTTCGGTTGTCTTCCAAATGACTGTCGCTTGGAATATTTCAATAGCGCGGTGAACTTGAAGTATGAAGATGAGGATGGAAATAAGAGTATCGAACAAGGACAGGAGGAACTCGCCCGCCTTCTAGAACTTCGTTTCAAGACCGCTTTAAGCTTGGAGGGTGAATTTAAGAGGATAGATATTTTGCGAAACTCGAAGGAGTTAGGGGATCTCGTCAATAATGTAAACAGGAGCCGCAATGAATGGCGCCGGTGCAACGATTACTTACGCAATATCAACAGCATTGTACAATGGCGGAAGGAGACTAACACCAAAGAGCCTGAGAAGACGTCAATGTGGTTCAGCACGAAAAGCAAAGCTTCAGCAGAAGGACCTCAGTCTCCAGATAACCATACAGCAGGAAACGCGTCCGCAGCCCAACTAGACCAGGCCGCTTTAGCAGAGTCAGCTTACAGAAAACTCCGTCAGAAGCTTCAAGAGGTGGTAAGGGATCGGATGCCTAATAGGCAGACAGGCGAGGAAAACGAGAAAGACAGGATATATAACTTGGAGCGGGACATCAAGGCTCAATATATTAAACTCCAACGGATTTCGAATGAAGAGCGTCTTAATGGTTCAGTGGGTGTGATGCGTGGAGTAGATGAACCGGTCTTAGACGACATATTCAAGGGCACATTCCCGGATCAACAACTCTCCGTGGAAAATCTTCTCAAGGACAGATTCTTGAGTAGGGACTCTTCGTCAGGTACCACCGGTGAGAGTAGTGACTCAGATGGTATAACGAAAAGGGGGTTGTCCAGTCCTGGCCCTTCTGAAGCCGAGAGTGCCACTGCGAGCGCCCAGAGCTGTTCCGAAACAGTGCGATGGTTCCATGTCCCTTGCAACAACATGAAGGTGGGCTGAAATTGAAGTGCACATCGGTAGAACGACTGCTAATATATATAGAAGTGGGTCGAGGAAGCGATGAAGAGGTACTTTGAGAGCAGCAACGGAGATTCAAGACAGGGACTTCCAAGGCATGAGTTAGTCCTGCGAGCCGAGTACTGGAAAGGGCAAGAACATGCCTCCGGAAAGGATAATATTGTAACCTCGCGTCATCTTCGGTCACTCTGCGAGAGATTTTCCACCGGTAAGGGGCTACTACCAGCAAAGTAGCATCGGAATACTAAATATCGTTACAGACTCTAATATCTCATACACAGAAGATCACCGTACTAATATGGTTGTCTTTGTGAGTACTTTACCATTACTACATACTCCTATTCCTTCAACATTCCCGTAACATTTCTCATACAAATCCAGATGCCTTTCCTTCATTGGGAGACTGATCGAAGGCGATCTATGATGGCACAAGTGATAGACCAACAAGTCAGCAAACAAAACTTTCGCATAAGACAAAAAGCGCTACACAGTCGTCATAAGCGGCAAAAGGAAAGAGAAAAGGCAGCCGGCCAAGCATTGGCCCGTCCAAGCTTACTTCAGGTAAAGCATACAGATCCAGACTACTATAGGGACCCCGAAGATGATGGTACCGTCACCGGCACGGTTGAGGACATTTTATGGAGTAAAGTGAGGGACAGTAAAACCATTCGGCCATTTATTCATGGGCAGACGCATGGCCAGTCAGCCACTCCGTCAGGACAACAACCGCCCGAGAGCCAAGTGCGGAATAATGCTGAAACCAACCGAGTGATAACAATGAAGCTGACAAGAATCTATTTCGGCGTCCCAATGGAAGGAAATGGTAGACTGGTCCCCAAACACCCGCTAGCTCAGTACCTCATCGACGCCGCACGATTATTCGAAGCGATGGCGACATTCCAGGACCATCGCCTGCTCGAAAACTACCTCTTCAATGGCACCTCGCCTCTTCATCCACGGAGGACACTAGATCAGGCTTATATATGGAAATTGAAGACGACGCGGCGTCGTGACAAAGACCAAGTCGTATTTCGGTTCACCCGCGCTCGCTTATCTCATAAGCTGCGGCCGCTACCAGACCATGGACTCCATACAAAAAAAAGGGACGACACCCCTGACTCTCCTTCGATGCCAAGGTCCGAAGCTGAAAAGGAAAGGACTATGAATGGCTGGGGGTGGACAGACCATGGAGTACACGAGGACAAGAATGGATGCCAACAGTGCACTGATGACATTTGTCGGGTTTCTCGGACAATCATGGTCGACCAGCTATGGATGTGGATTTTGGATGAAGATACTATACTTACCTTCTTCCCACAGGGTTATGGCGTCGGAAAGAAAGACCCATCTGGACTGCACCAGTCCATTAGGACTCGACTGACAGACAGGGCAAATCCTCTGAACCATGTTCGCTCCGTCTTTGACCTGGGGCTGATTATTCTAGCTGAGGCTTTTGAGGTCCTGTTCGATAGGAACAAGACAGACGACATGCGCCCACAAGTTCTAGATATATTCGCCGAGTCAATAGGCAAAGTGGTAAGTCTAACAAGAAGTAGCAAGCAGGGGATGGGAATGGTATAACAGTAACTAACACCTTTTACTAGACCAATAAACAAACCATTGCCTTCCGCCACCTGTGGCAGCTCACAGCTGAGCTTACATTCTATTACCAATCTCCTATTGACAATGAGATCCCAGACCGCCTCGTTATGCCACTCCTCAACATGATTCCCGAGGGGCTTCTCCAGCAAGAAATACGAGATATCATTGACGAATTAGATATCCTAATTCATATTGCTAGGAAACAGGAGGAAGTTATCGCCAAGTTTATTTCCAATGCGCAGGACATTCTTGGCACGGATGAGAGTCATCGCAAGTTCAACACTGCTCATCATATTGTCATCACCGGGGACGGATCCCCGATCACTGTCACTTTGCCGGAACGGAGCGATACTAAAAAGAAGCAGGAATCAGGCAAATTGTTAGCTGATGATATCCGAGAACAACAGAAAGTTTCGTTCGATAAAAGATCCAAATATCTAAAATCCAAGGTCACGGACCTAGTCACGGAGTTGGACGGACTGAAGACGAGTGCTCTCAATACAGCCCAAAGTGTAAGCAGAAGCCTCGCTAGTTTCGAATACCTGTTACTCACCTATCTGCAGATCAATGATCTTATAACCCTTAAACAGCAACAGGCCAGTGTCGTCCAAGCATATCAGGCGATGAAGCAGGGAGAGGAGACGGTTAAGCAAGGCCGGGCCATCATGCTATTTACTGTCATGACTATCATATTCGTAAGTTCCCAGGCTCAAGGCCCAAGAAATTTACGCATTGACTAATCCACCTCAAGCTGCCGCTCTCATTCATGACAAGCCTGTTCGGGATGAATTCGATCGAGCTTATGGGCGGAAATGGAGGTAACGGCGATTCAGGGGGTTTGACGACTGCTGGCTCCTCTAGCATGGCTCTCCCGGGCCNGGGACCTGGTTTGATATCAAACTTTTGGCCTATTACCTTCTCGCGCCAGCTCGCCATCACGTGTACGATTATTTAGTTTCTCCATCTCCTTGTACCTTCTGCTACTCAGATTCCCAAAATACGCCGTTAATTATTTTAAAACTTGAGCTAATTCTACCTTGGCAGTTCCCGTCTCATTCGCGACCATATTCTTCGCTCTCATCCTCGCCTTTATGCCCAAATCTCGCTCTTACATCTCCTCGCACCTGCGCTACTGGCTCGTCTATGTCTATGTGAAGCTAGGTCTCTACAAATGGCGGATTCGCCATCACACAGCTTATAACGAGAGCGGTACTAGGAGCCGCAAACGCAAGGGGCAGCAGCTGGAGGACGAAGTGCGTCGTGTGATGCAGGCGAAGAGGAAGATGGAGTCTTACCTGCGAGACGGGGTGCAGAATACAGGAATGTCGAGTGGAAATGCAAACTGGGGCGTAAGTAGGCCGCTATTTCGGTTCGGGAGGCAGAATACAAAACAGGCCTCTGTTGAGGCCGGAGATGGACAGAATTCCCTACAAGCCACATCAAGTCCGACAACAAATCGAAGACCCTAGGATCCCCCCGCCACATCACCGCAATCTTTATAACGTTTTGTCGATAGCATGCAAATTTCAATTAAAGACGTCGAGCATCAATTTTGATATTGGTACTGTTCAACTTTGTAGTCGCCGCTTTCACATAGACTCGGCTTAGACTCTCTTGTGTTGATAGGGACCCCTTTGATATCAGCCAGAGCAGCTCTATGATGAGCGTTATCTTTGACGCTGGTAAATTAGATGATTCCTACTCATGAGCGAATCCAAGTATCCAGCAATGGTTTCCTTGGTTCTAGAGACATCCTCTAGACTTCCATTTCGGTTTTGATGTATGGAGAATAGAGATAGTAATGAAATATGACTATATAAGCGGCCTAGCTAGTATCCCTACAAGATTAGTGACTGTGTGATATTAACATGTCTAATTTCTATCTGAATATTTCCCTTATTCCAAATCAGAATCTTCTATAAGCAGTTGTATTGGCGGCGTGACAGCTTGAGCCTATAAGACGTTAAGCACACCCCTTTTCGTTTACACCTTGGGAATAACATGCGCAACAATGCATTGTAATACTAGATTATTGAAGAAAAGAAATTTTGACTAGAGTGAGAGCCATTAACTTACATGCTGGAAAAGGAAGTTGGGAAGAGTTTATTCTAACTTACCATGAAGGCCCTGTGCATTGTGAGAAATGAGACAAGAAGCCCCGTGGAAAAGAAAAAAAA